>JAXCEX010000061.1:0-129946 GCA_038382965.1 Ceratocystis huliohia | reverse complement strand
ATCAATATCTCACTTCTCTCCTCTCTTCACTCAAAGACATTCAGTACACATATTATTTGCACCCCCAGCGGCGCAAAGAGTCACGTGATCCTATTTGCACCGCTATAGGTTTATGTATGGGCTGCCCCTTCAGCTTTCGCTATATGTACTACGTCTTTGACTCGTCTAGCTCTACTACTTTTATCTCTTGTATGAAAAGGGGACGTCTAACATCAAACCAAAGGCTAATGTCTGCATCAATAGAGCGTTTATACTCTCACATAAGCCACCAAATACCCTTTCTCCAACGAGTTAGCCAGGTACTAACTGACTTCAGGCACGGGCGGGCTCTAGAGCTGTTCTAAAGACTGCCAATGGTGCCTTCGTCAACGGCGGGCTCTATCCGCTACGGCTACAGTCCTTCTTGCACAAGCATAAGAACTAGACAGCATGAAATTCCTGCGGGATTCCTAGGCTTATCAGGCATTCTGAGATTTGCGGGAGTCTATACTCGGAAGCCTTTGTCCAGTGTTGCGAGACGTCTGGTAAAGAGAAGAAGGTAGGTGTCTTGGAAATAATCGACATCTAGCATGGAAAAGAGAAACGGGAAGGGCAGCAACGATTGTTTTGATGACTTTGGCGACCATGAGTAACTCTAGTATTGGCCTACATAAAATGAAGTCGGGCTGTATGGCTCTGGCAAACGATGGCTATAGTGCCTTATGGATAGTTCTCGGCAAGCATAATCCATCCTTCAGAATAAGCCTACTATGGAGTGTCTGGGTGGATGCCTACAGTATGCTAACACTATGGCGTCCTCACAATAGTAGAGGTGCCCTGTATCGAGCTTAGCCAGGGTTTATAGTTACATGTTTTGTTTGCACTTTGCTCACAGCGCCAGCGACACTCCTCTGCTATACACCATTTTTTGTTGCCATTGATTTAGAGGATCTGTATAGTTGAGTCAGCGCTCCCAGTATTTGAAAGATCTGGCTACACCCTTGGCTAAATGGGATATACCTTGATCTGCTAGTGATGCTGTTTGCTGAATCACCTGCCCGGCCCCTATAACACTGTTCTAGTAATGCCGAAGTTACATTAGCGCGAGAGGGCATCGCCACTTGAGTTGCGAGGCAGTAATAGAAGTGGTGATAAGTGCAATTGTTATAGAGCTCATCAACAAACACTCAATGACGGCACCGATTCATCATGACTAGCAGATCCAGCTAATGCAGGCCTAGAAACAGCCAAAGAGGTGGGGATTCCACGTGCGTTGCACATGGGCTTGTCCTCTTATTCCAGAGGAGCATAAAAGGTCTTTCATATGCTTTGCAAGATTATGCATCCCAGCACTGCCGCAATAAACTTTGCTAAACTAAACAACAGCTGCTACAGAAGCTTGTTACCCCTCGGGATCAAGCTAGTGCGCTTATTTGGGGCGAAGTTTATCTTCGTGTGCTTTTCCCTATTCGGAGTTAGCTATTTGCTCGAATTTTCTGCGCGTGGCTATGGCGATAATTCTGTTGCTGAAGGCGTGGCCTTCAAGAACATACATCTACATTGGCAACAGGTAGTAGCCACTTCTACGCACTCCAGCTTTGTTAAGTCGCTATCGCTGTACCAATTCGGAGACCATGCTAGTGCCCTACTTTTCCGAAGCTCTCTTATTGATGGATTGTATCTAAAGCTGCGTCACAGTGTGAGTCTAGAGATTACCCAACTCTGGCATCCCATCCCGTACTTAACGCTCCAGCATCGTTTGAGGCGCCAAAATAGACGGAGAATCTTCTGGGCACATTCAGCAGCTACAAATATTTAGCCTATTTGATTATCGTTTAGGTAGGTTCAGGATGTGCTCCTACACATGAAGACACGCACGTGGCGCTTTACAGCGAGTGTTTCTACAGACACAGCCTCCTAATTGCGATGGCGGCCAGGCGAGGAAGAAAATATATGCCCCGATGCTCTAAAGTCCACCGAGAAGCACCGAAAGAGCAATTAGTACTAGATAGGAGGCAACGCGGCCCTGGCCTTGCCTCATCGTGTCACATGCTTTAGAGCCCCTCTCATTGCGGGCTTCTTCTAGAATACGATGAGCAATACTTTTATGAGCTGCGCAACGAGGAGGGGCCTGTTTTTGGAAGCGCTGCGCTCTAGTCAAGGACCAAAAGAATGTCGCATGATTTGAGGCGCTCTGCATCAAGACGTCAACCTTCGAAGCAAGAATCGGCCAATGACATAACACGAGAAGACTCGGCCAGGTTAGCTAATTAAATAAGAGCTGTATCCAGAGTTACAGCACATCCGAGCAGGAGCAGAGATAATGTCAGAAAATGGAGGCTGCCTGGTTGTTTTTGCTGTTTTGGAGATGTTGGTACTGATCGTGAGGGCTCTGTGAATGGTCATGGCTACTTCGCTATTGTTAAGCTTTGCGACTCTATCCCGAGTCCAATCTTGCTACACTCTATCGAGGGAGGAAGTGACAGATGAGTGTATGAGAAGCCGCCTATACAGATTCCTGCAAATGAACACCAGGATTAGCGCAGACACTCTCCATGTCTTATTCAGTAGCTATATTACTAAAGCCACACCGAGTCTGTTAGCTATATAGTGCAATGAATAGAAAATATATCTTTGCTCAAACTTGGCTTTCGTATTATGCGGTATGAGGTACTCTATTATGGGAATTATTCGTAAATACATGACAAAGGGGCATTAGGCATCTTGAGCGACAACAGAAAAGAACATGTCTCTTCCTCTACACCGGCTACTTCAATCTTCATCGCTCACTGATTCTGGTTTCAATTCTAGCGTCTGCACTCGATTCCGAGACCGCGTAGCCGCGGCGTGGACTTTGGAATGGAACTTGATATCAGGGGGATGTAGGGGGTTATACACCACTCCACAGACACTACACTCGTTGAATGCAGGCTTGTTGGTCAGATTCAGCGTGGTTTGAACAACAGATGAAGGCGCAGAATTAGTTTTCGGTTTTGTTGCCCCAGAGCTCTTTCTCTCTATGGAGGGGCTTGATGCAGGGCTGCTAGTGGTTTTCCGGGTCGCGTCAAAGGCAATAGGCTTAAGTCGAAGTCGGCGATATGCTCGACCTGGCGCTTTTGGTTTTGGCAATGACGTATACGCAGGAGGTGAGGAAGCAATATCATTATCATCGTCGACAGTATATAGCCCCTCGTTAGGCTCCGAAACAGGGTTTTTAGGTGTAGTCGACGGTCCGACATTGCCATTGAATCCCGGAGATGAGTGCCGCTGGACGGGCTTGAAATATCCTAAAATAGATGCTTTGGTTGGGCCCTTCATGGGCTCAGAAACAGGCGTACCAGATGCGAGAGGTGCGGTACTGTTGCATTTCGGGAGAGGAGGAAGTTCATCAGGTTCTAGAACTGAAGCTGGTGGAGGCGACGATCGCTGTTTCTTGCTGCATGTATGACGAGAGGACACGTCAGAGGCCGTACGCTTCCCATATGTTCGTGCCGGGCGTCTATAATGCAGATTAGCCCCGTAATTACTAGGCAGTAGCTTCAGCAATAACTGCACTTACGCGCGTTCTTTCTGTCGTGATAATAGATTTGGGAAAGTCCTGGATAAGATGAACGTGTTAATGAGATATCCCCACTTTCATGTCACACGCCGAAGGAAAGCCACTTACGTAAATTCAGGTGTATTCGCTGCCATCACGTTGTGTTGTCAAAAGTGTTTGACCCGGAAGCTGTGTATTGCAAGAATGTACAGCACGGGACATCGTCATCGTTATCACATTTTGTTCACAATTGCGCGTCGCCCCACTTTCGCGTCCCCTTCAACCAATCTCACACCACGCGTCATCACGTGACCAATATACGCATAGTGTGTCGGATTGGACTTAGGAAGCAACGGAGCTTTAGGATAAAAAATCTAGACGATGTTTTGAGGGAAATAATAGCATTTCTGTATGGCAATTTGTCGCAGCGGGGAACCTTCACCCAGCCTCTATTTTTCGCTGGCAAGGACACGGCGTCGTAGCGAGAATTCTGCTGTTTGCTGATCCACATCCGCCGTTTGCCCGCTTACCGTTTGCTCAGTAATTGCCTGTTTGTCGTAGCTATCGCCATCGCCATCTTCGACACCCTTTTGGCCAATGGTCCACGTCTGGGTAATAGATCGGACCTCCTTTTTTCGCTGATCGGACTTCTTGCTTTTTTTCTCGCTTTTATCAACACGCCAAACAAATGCCGCATAGACAGCAACTTCTGTAATTGCCACAACAATCGCACCACCCATTGAAAGGGCTAGACGAGCCGGCGTGCTCCACCACCGTGCTACAATCCAGAGAGTAGCAGCAACACCCGCAATGCTGATGAGAAAGTTGACAATGAGCATGAGTTGACGTTGTACTTCCTCATACGTATCCTCTTCATCGTTGCCGATATCCTCATTACGTGGCCGATTGACTTCAGCAAAGGCAACAGCGTTTGGGGATTGGCTAGAGAGGGCTGCGGTTTTGGATGGGTTTGTCATGCGCTGGTACTTGCGCTCCTCCTCTTCCTGGCGCAGGCGTTCCATGAGTGCCTTGAATTCTGGTGACTATTCGTGTGTTAAAAATTGCATTCTCTACTGTTCGTCAAAAGAGACTCAAGTGACATACCTTTTCAGGCTTCGGCGGAGGAGGCGGTACGTAAACCCGGGAGCCTTGTAGCAACTTTTCTAGTGAAAACCCCGTGATTCCATGGCCAGATATTTCCTCCCATAGCTCTAACACTTGTTGATGGGCAATAGGCTGGCCTTCAGTCGGACATGTGATATCAGGCTGCGGCGGCAGGGCGGCACTTTGAGTAGCGTTGTTGTTCGTTTGGACTTCCTTCTGCTCTTTCAAAGGCAACTTCCCCAAAGCCTCCACAATAGTCGGTGTGATAGTGAGAAGTACCATGATTGTTTTGTCGCTGTCGTTGTTGAAATTAACATAAGCATTCGTAAAACGGAAAGTAGTGGGTGGTGGTGTTGAATCTTTTGACAAGTTAGTCGTTTGTTTACAGTGTTTTTACAGACATAAAGCACTGTGTCAACTGAAATGGCCGAAACATGGTGCACAAACACTACAACTGTCAAATGAAATGCTTGCCTAGTATTACACAGTAGCGCTCTAAACCTCGCCCACTGGCTGGAAACGGCAAACAAAAAACGTATTTGTACATCTTGTACGCTAGCAAACACGATGAAGGCAGCTAGTTACGTGAGCTCCTTTCTTGCTTTGTGAAGTTACAACATACTTAGCCCAACATTAGTTTTTTTCCCTATGAGTTAGAACCTACAACTTCCAAAAAAAAGTACTAAACCGCTCTTTTTTTTCAACCATTTCGGCTCTTTCCTTTTCCTCCGTTTGTCTGTTTTACTTTCTTCACTAACACTTTCCTCAAGCTTAACCCAAAGATCAACCTAGACTTCTGCCTCTTTCTTTCCTTTTATTTCTTTCAAATCTTCTATTTCCTTTTTTTCCTCTCTTCTTCTTCTTCGCCATCCCTCCTCTCTTCCTCTCTTCCTCTCTTTTTCATCTTTCTTCTCCCTCCTTTAGGCCGTTGCTATTGTTCTTGTTCACTCAATTTTTCCCTTCTCTATCGCAGATCCCTGTCATCTCAGTTTCCTCTTTTTTTTTGCCTTGCCGAAAAATTCATTGCAAGGCACAGCGCTGAACCCACTTTAGATCCTGTTACGTGAACGCTGATTTGGATTCAAGTCAATTGATTCTTGAGCCTTTGGTTATTAAATCCCTTCCCCAAGCCACCACCGAACCCCAGATCAACCCACTAAAATGTTGCTTCGCCCTCGATCAACTCTTGCTTTTGCAAGGCCCTTTCGGACCAACAACTCGACGGGCCTTACCCAGCCTTCGACTCTGTTGGCTCAACATAAGCTGGTTGAACGCTATTTGCTGAACCCTCGCCTCAACTACCAGCTTCAAAATGCGCAGCCCTTTCACTCGACCTCGGCTCAGTCTTCGGCCATTGCAGCTGCTATTTCCGTTGCCTCCAAGACAGTGTCCAACGCTATGAAGACTGCCAGTATTGTTGGCAACCTTCCCGTAGACCCTCTCCGTCTAGTCTCGAAAGAGATGCGAAGCCTGACTGGTAACATTCGCAAACTTCTTGGCACCGGCCACCCCTCTCTCGACCGAGTCGCCAAGTATTACACCCAGTCTCGTGGCAAGCATCTACGTCCCATGATTGTCTTGCTCATGTCCCGCGCTGTTTCGGTGTGTCCCAAGGCAGAAATCGCTCCCTCTAATCATGACATTGACGTCAACATTGCTCCAAATGAAATTTTGATTGAGGGTCTCCCCGATTCTCCACTCACCAGCTTCATCCCTGACGCACCCGCTGAAACTGATGAGGATATTCTGCCTGCGCAGCGTCGCCTGGCTGAGATTACCGAGCTGCTACATACAGCTTCGCTACTTCATGATGATGTCATTGATGGATCTGAGTCTCGCCGTGGTGAGCCTTCGGCCAACCATGCCTTTGGCAACAAGATGGCTGTTCTGGCTGGCGATTTCTTGCTAGGACGTGCCTCAGTTGCGCTTGCCCGTCTTCGGAACCCCGAAGTAGTTGAACTGCTTTCTACAGTTATAGCAAACCTTGTAGAGGGCGAGTTCATGCAGTTGAAAAACACGGCGCAGGATGAAAAGGCCCCTGTTTGGTCTGAGGACACATTGAACTACTACCTTCAGAAGACGTATCTGAAGACAGCCTCGTTAGTTTCCATGTCATGCCGTGCTTCCGCTCTCTTAGGGGGCGCTAGTGCTGAGACTGTGGAGCTTGCATATACCTACGGAAAGAACCTGGGCTTGGCTTTCCAACTCGTTGACGATTTACTTGACTACACTCAGAGCCATGAGGAGCTTGGTAAGCCTGCTGGCGCTGACCTTGAGCTTGGTCTAGCCACTGCCCCTCTTCTGTTTGCATGGAAGACCAATCCCGAGCTAGGTACTCTGGTTGGGCGCAAGTTTTCTCAAGAGGGCGATGTTACACTTGTAAGTTCCTTTTCTCATCACCGTCAGTTTTGCAGCTGAATAGCCATATATACATATGAATGTCGAGGTCATCAGAATACAGAATACTAACTCTTTGTTTGTCTCACAAGGCTCGCAAGCTTGTTCTTGAGAGCGATGGCGTTGAGCAGACCCGTGCCCTTGCTCAAAGCTACCACGACAAAGCTGTTGCGGCACTTGCAAACTTTCCTGAAAGCGAGGCCAAGCAAGGACTGATTAACACTGCTGCCAATATTATAAAGCGCAAGCATTAGATGGCCCAGCTAGTGCATAGTTTACACTCCGCAAAATAGGCCGCAATTGGCTCAAGAAGCTACAAAATAGGCCTACGTGAAGCTTATGCCGAGAGTAGCAATCCGGGCTCAACGGCAATTATCCTACGGCGGTTGATGTAATTTTTATCAATCCGTCTAGTGGGTTTTACGCTAGCCTAAGAAGAAACTCGGTTCTTTCTTCTCTGTATTTTTATCATGAACCAGGGCAGACCAGCAACTGGTCCATCTTTAGCTCTGTTTTCACTGACATCATTTCCTTTGTTTTCTTACGTTATTTCTCTCTTTCAATCTCTCTTTCTGCGTTTGGTCGGATTATATTGTCATTTTGTTTTCTCTTCTTGTCTTCTTTGGGTCATTGTCTTTGTTTCTATCTCCTTCTGGCCTGGCCCGCGCCCGTGCAGTAAAAAAGGCCGGGATCCAACCCGCTACAGAGCCGCCTTCCGCACGTCAATGTTGGAAGTTTGAAAGGATACGGAGACTGGATCTTGGCGTTGGATTTGTTTCTTTGGCATTTTCACGATGGAGCGGATGGATGGGGTGAACAAGATGGGATATGGATGGGGGAAAGACGGAGAGACTAGGAATACCAATGGTGGTTACGGTTTGTTCTTTGTTAGTTACATTGGTTGTCACTATGGGTAGATATGTGGAAGGCAGGCCAGAAAAAGATTAAGATGAAAAAGTGAGTTTTGTTATATATTCTGTTATTTATATTTTTTTACTTTTTTTCCTAGCTTGTTACATTAAGAAACGAGAAAATAACATGGGACCATGTCAAGCTTGTATTACAGGCCAGGCAACAGAGCCTCCTACGTCGGGAACTAGAAAATTCACATAAACTAGATGACTAATCTGAAGGGAGGTCGCCTATGATTAGAAGATGGTCCTTGTCGTTCAATGTTAGTTTTTGATGCAAGAAAAGAGGAAAGAGAAGAGAAGAGAGAACCGAAATAAAAGATAAGGGAAAAAAGGACAAAAAAGGACAAAAAAGCCTGCAGGCCACTATTTGGGTTCTGGCTTAAGGAAACACGGAGAGGAATGAACCGGAAACATTAACGAAGCAATTACTCGATAGAAATGTGTAGTTACTCGATAGAAACAGGGGGTGGCTCGCCAGCGACTAGCCTGAAGGATGCCAGCATAGCAAACTAGGTGAAGCGGATAACGTATAGTAACACGATTGTAAGAGGGGTAGAGGCCTAGAATGAACGAGAGACAGATTTGGTTAGCCATTGACGCTGGGTCTGGTTTATTGATTGGTTGGTGGGAACTTTGAAACCTTCGGAGGCGGCCGAGGAAAGAAAAAAGAGACAAGATATGATAAGATAGAACAGACAAAAACAGGCCAAAAAGACAGAAATAACGAGAGAAAAAGGAGAAGAGTTGTGGGGCAGGCGTAGAGATGATGAAATCCGGGGAAGCGAGGCTTGAGCCGAATAGAAGGAGAGATAAGAAAAAAGCAGGCGAGAAAGAATAAAAACAATACCATGAAGACTTGAAAGAGGAGATATGGGATTTATGCTCGACAGACAAGAAGCTAACGAGTAATGTCAAATAACATACGGTTGATAGCGAGGGACAAGTGGTAGATCCGGAGTACAAGAAAAGAAATACTACGAGGTGAAGCATGGTGTGATGGGTAACGCTCATCTTCTTTTGCCTTGATGATTACATACTCAGCTTAGTTTGAACAAGAGAGATCGAGTAATAGAAACTCATCAGTCAGGTTTATTTTCCCTTTTTTATTTAGCTGTCCATGATTTTTGCTCCCTCTCGAGTACAAGCCGGATAGGATAGGCTTGCAGCTAGTGGCACTACGGCGTGTCCAATAGGACAAGACGGGTTTTCCTTTTTTTTGGCCATGTCGAGATCCTCCGGCCTTTTTCTAGCGTGGAGCATTTTCTCTTTTTCCTAATATTATTTCTAGCGTTTATGCTTCTATCTACAACAAGTACAGTGCTATGCTTGTAGTGAGTCAATCTTTGTGTACCCCGGGCTCGACTCACTGGGAGCCTCACCGCTCTCTGATAGGCTGGAGACTCCATATCAGTAAAAGGTACCCAGGGTAAAAAGACAGGGGGATCAACGTCGAACAAGGCCCAGGCTTCACGATAAGAGCAACTGCCAATGCAAACCAAAAAGAAAAAAAAAAAAAAAAAAAGAAAGAAAAAAGGAAAAACCAACAATGAAGGCGGTACAGAGAAAGCTAAGAACAAGATAATTTAGAATGCTTTCACCATCTCTCGTCAAAGCCTCGGCACTCAGTTTCTTGCCGACTATTCTAGTCTCTAAGTCTGCTTGTTTTGCCTTTTTTGTGTGTCCTTACTTGTTGTCTCCCTGCAAATCTCAAACTCAATTTCCCTTACTCGATCGAGTTAATGGCAAGATAAGTCAAGTTTTAGGTCCCAAAGATAAGAGTTTGTCCCTCCTTTTAATCGTTATTTTTTATCGTGCTTGCTCTCCACACTCTCGCCCGCCCGCCCAGAGAGAAGGAAATGAGAAAATTCCGCCTTTTTCTCTCTTTTTCTTATGGAAGACCATCTCATACAGACAGGCAGAAAGACAGAAAGGGACAAGAAGGAGCGGCTTTGTCTGGCTTAGCCTTGCCTGGCTTGGCTTAGCCACCCTATCTCTATCTCTTAGTTCCCGGTCTTTTGCTGTGCCCTTTGCTCCCTTAGCATATGTTATCGCTGGGTGTATGTAGGCGTGGATGGGCGTGTATGAACTTGGGTGGGTGTACTGGCTTTCTGTTCCTTTATCTCGGAAATCCCCTCTTCGTATAATAACTGCTGCTCCCGCCTTGTTTCCGTCAGGTGCTCCTGTGTGTTTTTGTCCTTCTTCTTTCTCCTGTTTCTTCTCTTTGTCTCGCGTTTTCTTGTTGATCCTTTCTCAAAGCCTGCCACTTATTTGATTAGCCTGTTTGTGTATAATAACATCGTCATCGTCATCCGTATCTTGACACATACCCTCCCTTGTGCCTGCTACCCCATCTGAACACTCACTGACGTCAACATCTCCTCATCTCTCCTTATTTTCCATACTTAACCCCCACGATGGCTGCTCTCAAGGTCTTCGCTTCTTCCCGCGCAGTCATCACTACCGACGACGACACTCTGCTTCTAACCCCAGCTACCATTGTGGTATCTCCATCCACTGGCAAAATTCAAGACGTATACACTGAGCTGCGGCCTGCCACCGACTTCCCTGGCGCCGACTACACCGACTATTCGCCGCAGCTGCTGCTCCCCGGCCTTGTCGACGCTCATGTTCACCTCAATGATCCCGGCCGTGCCGAGTGGGAAGGCTTCTTCACTGGCACCCGCGCTGCCGCCTCTGGTGGCGTTACCACTGTTGTCGATATGCCCCTCAACTCCCTCCCGCCCACAACCACTGTTGCTGGGCTGCACCGCAAGCTGGAAGCTTCGCAGGGCCAGTTGTGGGTTGATGTCGGCTTCTATGGCGGCGTTATTCCTGGCAATGCCGATCAGCTGCTGCCTCTAGTCGAGGCGGGTGTGCGAGGTTTCAAGGCATTCATGATTGAGTCGGGCGTCGATGAGTTCCCTGCCGTCAGCAGCTCTGACATTCAACTAGCCATGAACACTCTCAAGGATGCCAAGACCACCCTCATGTTTCACGCAGAAATGATCCCGCCCATATCCGACTCTGTTGGCGATGCCGTCCTGCACGCTGATCCGCCGTTGGCCCCACACGGCCCCCTCGACTCATACAACACATTCCTCGAGTCTCGCCCGCCTTCTTTTGAAACCTACGCTGTCGCAGAAGTCATCTCCCTAGCTGCCCAGACACCCCAAATACCAGTACACATTGTCCACGTCTCGGCAATCCAGGTTCTCCCGCTCTTGCGCAATGCGCGTGCCGCCGGCATCAACATCACAGCCGAGACGTGTTTCCACTACCTCGGTTTAGCCTCAGAGACCATTGAAGATGGCGATACTCGCCACAAGTGCTGCCCACCTATCCGCGAGCAATCTAATCGTGATGGCCTATGGGAAGAGCTAGCACGTGGCGAAGACTCATGCTTGCGCACCATCGTTTCTGACCACTCCCCATGCACACCCGAGTTGAAACTGTTGCCCGATCATCTCGACGTCTGTGCACCAACCGTACGCCATAGCGACTCGGGTGTCGATGTGCGTGGACCGCTGGACCGCCTAGAGGAGCTGACAGCGACCAAGACTCCGCAGAGCCGTGGCGACTTTTTTGCCGCCTGGGGTGGCATTTCCAGCGTTGGTCTCGGCCTACCAATTCTCATGACTGACATCAAGCAACGCAAGTCACCGCTGACAATTGTCGACGTGATCCGCTACTGTGCGCAGGCTACCGCCAAGCAGGTTGGTCTGTCGCATGTCAAGGGCGCACTGAGAAAAGGCATGGATGCGGATATCTGCATTGTCGACGATGAAGAAACCTGGAGCATGAACATCGGCGACATGAAGTGGAAGAACAAGTGCTCGCCGTGGGAGGGCAAAGAGTTCACGGCGCGTGTCAAGGAGACTTGGCTGCGTGGCTCCAAGATCTATGTCCACGGAGGAAAGAACAGCGGCTTCGAAGAGGGCAGTCCGATGGGTCGTCCGCTACTAGAACGGCGAACTGCTTAAATCGAGGGGACAAAACTGGAGTCAAGGGGATCGAGGCGAGAATATGAAGTCTATCAGTTAGCAGATGATCTTCTTTCATGTTCAGCTGGTGCGTATCACGGGATTGGTCTCCGCGATGACGACAGACTGCACTGTTTTGCACTGTGCAACACAACATTAGAACAAGACGTAAAGACAGTGCGAGAGTTTAAAGCTCAGGGTAAGGGAGGGGAGCACCGAAGGTGAGAATTTGCATCTCGCGTCTAGAATTGCAACAACATGCATTTGATATGAATAGAATATACCTTTTTTTTACGCTGAATCCTCGTTAACTACATGCTCGTCTTTGTTAATTGTCTCATGAATCATTATTTTTGGGCAATGAACACCAGAGCAGCCTGGGTCTTTAATAAGGGTTGCTGGCAGTCCATCCTCCCCTCGCTTGCAGCCCCTCGCTTGCAGCCCCCTGTAGTTTTCCTCGCTTAGAGAAATTCTTCTGGAAATTGCCTGTTGAAAGTTTGAAAGCGACTTACAAAAACGAGGCAACTGCTCAACTAGCGACCGCTACGCTACGCTTTTCATCGATCCTATTGGCTGGATAAACTCAAGACGGTAAGGCGACCGTTATGTCAACTGCCGGCTAGGATGACAGCCGGAGTAGTAGAAGAAAATCAGTATCGAGCAAATATCGGGAAGAAGGCCACAAACGCAGTCCTTCAATTCGGCAGGTACTTGGCCTAAATTGCGAGGCCTCTGGGCTCTTTCCTTTCCAATGCCAGTTGGCCTCATTTTTTCCGTGCTCTTTCCCTCTCTTACATCTTGACTTGCCCCCTCTTAAACCTCCCCTCATCAGCTCTACCTTACCCCTATCTATGCCCGCTCTTCCTCGTCCTGTTTTTTCTCTCCTTTCCTCTCGCTGTCCCCCTGCTGCCAGATTGTCCTGTGCCCCCAAATCATCCTCTGCCCCCAAATTATTGAGGGGTCCTATCCAGAATGTTGCTTTTACGGAGCTAATCTCACACTTGGGCTCCTTGATTTACTTGATCTTCAGCGCCTGGACCCTCCATGGGTTTCCCTAGATTTTCGTTGGTGATTCTTTGGTTCTTCGGCTCTCCTGGGTCGACTGTCTATCCCTGCGCCTATGCCGATATCCGACTCGTGCGTTGTTTATTTCCCATCGTCTGTAAGATGCTATAAAACCCTTTGTCTTTTTCTCATGGCTTGTTTTCTGTTTTGCTGCAATTTTCGATACTCTTCCCTTGTGACAGTTTATTCTTATCTCATAGGCATAGTGCTGACTGCCACCTAATAATGTCATCGCTCGTTGAGTCTGTACATTCAGAGACACTTGACAAGACACTCGATCCTGAAAGTCCTAGCCCAATACCAACAGAGAAGTCGCTGCCTTCTCAGCCACATACAGAGCCACCCATTCCTCAATCCTCCTTGTCTTTTAAAGATGTCCGGCCTGCCAATCTTCAGATACGGAGCCTCGGAGTATCTGTCGACATGACACCGTCCTGGTCTGATCCCGCTTCTTACCCTGATCTAATCAAGTGTCGCTTCAAGCCCCAATCGCAGATCAAGCCCTTGTTGCAACATGTTAGCGCCTCGTGTTGTCCCGGAACTTTGACTGCCATAATTGGTGGCAGTGGCTCTGGCAAGACTACCCTTTTAAACACCGTTGCCGAACGTGTCAATGACTCTCGTCTCATTGTCTCGGGCTGCGTCACAGTTAATGGCCTGACAGGAATCCATGCTGCCCGCCACGCGTACGTCATGCAGCAAGACGTTCTTTTGCCCTCCTTGACTGTTCGTGAGACTCTAATGTATGCTGCTGCGCTGCGTCTCCCCAAGTCAGTATCCGAAAAGGAACGTGCCGATGTTGTCGAGCAGGTCATCTTGGAGCTTGGCCTGAAAGAATGTGCCAACACTCGCATTGGAAACTCGCAGCACCGGGGCTGCTCTGGCGGCGAAAAGCGGAGGGTTAGCATTGGGGTGCAAATGCTTGCAAATCCGTCTCTTCTGTTTTTGGACGAACCAACTACTGGGCTAGATGCTACAAGTGCATTTCAACTGGTGCGAACGCTGAAGGCATTGGCTGCGAAGGGTAGGACTATTGTTACTACTATTCACCAACCGCGATCTGAAATTTGGCATCTATTTGATAATCTAATCATACTCAGCAAAGGAAGCCCTGTGTTTTCAGGATCTCGCGAATCGTGCGTTTCTTGGCTTGATAGCCAGGGGTTTAGTCTTCCTCCATTTGTCAACCCTGCCGAATACATAGTTGATATTGCTGCTATTGACAATCGCTCGCCTGAGCTGGAAGAAGCCAGCAGAATTCGGGTCGACAGCCTTAAGTCTGCCTGGAAGACCGAGTCAGATAGAGTCTTCAATGACACGGCAGATACTTCAAACGGGAAGTCAAACATAGATCACAATGACCCCACAAGCCATCCCATTCATGAGCATGCTAGTTTTATAACTCAGATGCGAGTGCTTACTAAACGCACTTTGAAAGTTACCTATCGGGATCCCATGGGAATGATGTCTGCTATGCTCGAAACTGGTCTTATGGGGCTAGTAAGCGGCCTGATCTTTTACAATCTTTCCCGCGATGCTTCTGGCATTCGTTCAAGGCAAGGTGCCTTGTATTCGAGCTCTGCCATGCAGGGTTATCTCATTTTGATCTTCGAAGTCTACCGCATGACTGTCGATATCCAAACTTTCGACCGTGAAAATGGCGAAGGCTGCGTTGACCCCTGGGCCTTTATTCTGTCTCGTCGTGTTGCCCGCTTTCCCACGGAAGATTTGCCTGTACCGGTGATCTATAGCGTGATCTTATATTTCATGGCCAACTTCGATCCCGAGATCAACAAGTTTTTCATTTTTCTGGGAATCTCGGTCCTGAATCACTACATTGCTATGACCTGTGCTATGATGTGTGTGGCTCTTGCCAGAGACTTTCCTACCGCTAGCTTGACTGCCAATCTGATTTACACTTTGCAGACTTTGGCTTGCGGTATGTTCATTCAAATCGACTCAATCCCGGTTTATCTCCGCTGGCTAAAATATATTACATACGGCGTAAGTCTTAGATGCCCCCGGCTGCAATTTTGTATGCTTTATTAATACTTTTTTTCATCAATAGTGGTATTGCTTTGGTGCTTATGCTGGAAACGAATTCGAAGGTAGCTTTTATGACTGCCCGTATGATGGCGGTGAGAGCAATCCGTCCTGCGCTCCATACACAGGAAGTGGGATCATGAGGGATTTGGGCTTTCCTCGAGACTGGGTTGCAAGACCTTCTGCAGTCTTGGCGAGCTTTGTCTTGCTCTTTTTGCTTGCCACCTACGCGCTGCTGCGTTTCAAAAAGACTACAATGACCATTGCTCGAGCTCGCAACTCTGAGGATGTTGACCTTCTGGGTAGCAAAGAAGCAGTTGTGATCGAGTCAATGCCAGATGCTGCTGCTATCGATCTGAGCCTTGAGAAGTTCTCTTTGGATTTGGACAAGCGCTCTTTGCTGGGCAAAAAGCTCCCACGTAAAACTATCCTTCGCTCTGTTGATGCCACTTTTCAAGCCGGTGTTTTGAACGTCATAATGGGCCCTTCTGGCAGTGGCAAAACGAGTTTGTTGAATTCTGTGGCGCTGCGACTCCAGAATACTATGAGAGCGCGTTATATACCAACCGGAAGGCTATTATTTAACGGGACTGTCCCGTCTGATAGCGTTGTTCGTGCTGTTTGCTCTTATGTTTGCCAAGACGACGATGGTCTGCTGCCATGTCTTACTGTCCGCGAGACGCTCCGGTTTGCTGCTGGCCTTCGCCTCCCTACATGGATGAGCAAGGAAGAAAAGCAACGGCGAGCTGAAGATGTGCTGCTGAAATTGGGGTTAAAAGACTGTGCCGACAATTTAGTAGGCGGTGATTTGGTCAAGGGGATTTCTGGTGGGGAAAAAAGACGAGTGAGCATTGCTATTCAGATTCTTACCAACCCCCGCATTCTATTGCTGGATGAACCAACCAGTGGCCTTGACGCTTTTACTGCAAGTTCTATCATGGAAGTGCTGAAGGGTCTAGCTGCAGAGGGCCGGACATTGATCTTGACCATTCATCAGTCTCGGTCGGATATGTTTGGGCACTTTGGAAATGTGCTCCTTCTGGCTCGCGGAGGAATGACTGCCTACTCCGGACCGGCTGTGGGTATGCTTGACTACTTTAGTAGTCGGGGCTTCGACTGCCCATCCCACTCTAACCCTGCCGATTTTGTCTTGGATCTGATTACGGTTGACCTGCAGCAAGCACAGCGCGAAGAGGAGAGCAGAACAAGGGTTCAGGCTTTAACCGAGGCATGGAAGCAAGGAGGTGGTGTTAGCGATGAAAAGCTTATCCGTGCCCGCAGAACTTTCACCGGCAAGGCTCTGGCAACACCCGCAGAGCTCGGCGCTATGGTTCGTGCGCCATCCCCATTTTCTGTTGCTGCGCCGCTCTTGATTCACCGGGCCACTATCAACATCCGACGCCAACCGCAACTCGTGATTGCTCGTGTCATGCAAGCCGTGTCTCTTGCTATTCTGCTAGTCCTGTTTTACACTCCTATCAAGCATAACTATCCCAGCATCCAGAACCGTATGGGTATTGTGCAGCAGATTGGCAGTTTTTACTTTAGCGGGATGCTGCAAAATGTTGCGTTGTATCCGTATGAGCGCGATGTATTTTATCGGGAGCATGCCGATGGCGTATATGGCGTGACGGAATTTCTGCTTACTTACACAGCTATGGAGGTGCCATCCGAGATTGCTTCCGGCACGCTTGCAGGCGGCGTGCTGCTTGTTATGGCAATTGGCCTGCCGCGCACAGCTCTGCTTTTCTTCACCACCTCATTCGCAAGTTTTGGTGTCATTTCGTGTGGCGAGAGCGTCGGTATCATGTTCAACACGCTGTTCAACCACACTGGCTTCGCTATCACTTTGACTTCCGTTGTTCTCTCGCTGGCTAATTCTATGGCTGGTGTGCTGTCTACCGATATGCCTGCTTTTCTTGATGCCATGAACTATCTCTCGCCTGTGCGATATGCGACGCGCATTGTTGCGGCTTATTCGTTACGCGGAGTTCAGTTTACTTGTGATGACACCCAAAGACGTCCCGACGGTCGCTGCCAGATTGCGACAGGCGAGGATGCGCTGGAGCTGTATCACCTAAATGACGACCCAGTGAAAAACGCGATTGCCTTGGCGGCGTGTGTAGTGATATACCGACTGCTGGCATGGGGCCTTCTAAAAGCTGTGAAGAGACGGTAATGCGTTTAGCTGGGCAACAGAAGAAGGGTTCAAGAGCAAATGTGTCATTTTGATGTGAATTGTCCGGTTAAGTAGATGGATGATGATCACTGTAATATGAAACAACGCGTAGAAAGAAGGAAATGATTACTAAAGGAGCTTGTGCGTATCTATAAATATAAGGGAACCAAAGCATACACATTCTAGACGCTAAAAACCGCAAATCACCAGCCATGGCCATCAATGAACAAAAGGCTCCCTCTCACTCGCCTATCCCTACTGTTAAGCACGTGCTATTCGCCATCTACTTGGCCTCAGCCTCTGCATTATCACCCTCATGATGCGACTCAACCGCCCACATGCCCTTGTTTTGCATTTGAGACAAGAACTTTTCCTCATCTGCCGCTGGGAATTTATCATCATCAATGTGCGGCAGACGGCCCTTGGCCGCCTGGTAATCTAGAAGACACTGTGCTGCAACCGGCACACTCGTACGTCCGTTAGGCAGCAATCGCAGCCATAGGCGACGCCACAACAGCATGCGCGTTTCGGCTGACCACTTATCCATGATAGTGTGACGTAGAGCTAGCTGCTTCCATGGGATGGAGGCTGGATCATAAGCGCCGCTGGCGCGCACGGCGCCGACAAACACGAGAATATCAGCTGCTGGAGCTGTGAAAAGCTGGAGCCTTGGAATGAATAGCCGTGGGCTGATGGATTCAAAGGCTCGCGAGAACCAGGCGCGTAGGAGTGCAGGCGTTAGCATGATATTTTGTCGTTCCCAGTTTTGCCTAATAGTACGACGTGGATACGTGAGGCCAGTGGCGTCATAGTAGGCTTTTGTGATAGCGGCGAAGTCAAGTTGAAAGCTAACAGGGCGGATTTCACTGTCATCCTCTTCGTCACCATTCGTTGTGGTGGCGGCTGTAGCGTGATGGCGGGAGCGAAAGTCGCTTGTGTCCTTGAGCCACTGCTCGTGTGCTTGGGTAAGAACACAGACCACCAATGGGTGAAGCTCGTCATTGTTCCATGCCTGGCTGTCGACCAAGCCTAGGTTGAGTAGCTCGCGGTGGCGATCGCGACAGGCTACACTGCTGCGGCCCAGTTTTTCACCTATTTCAACCCACTGACTACCGGATATGTCGTACATGGTGCACAACTGCTTGTCGTCGTCAGGCGTCCAAGGTTGGGGCTTAACTTTTGAGGGGTACAGGCGACGCACACGTAACTTGGCCGAGCAAAAGTTGCGAGTTGGTAGGGCGTCCATAAGAACGGCCCAGAAACGCCGCACAATAACGAGCGATTCATGGGAGTCGACCAGACCGCGAAGAACAGGCGTATACAGAATCTCAGTCATGGCACTATCACCGAGATGGTTGGCCTGCTTGTATTCTTCAACAACAGATCGAATTGTTGCATCCTCCTCTTTAGTCCACGCGCGGCGGGCAGGGGCTTTTGCTTTGGTGGCGGTCTTCTCTGATGATTTCTTACCATTGTCGGTCGTGGGCGCTACCGTGCCACTAGCCTCTACTTTGGCACTTGTGCTGGGAGGCCAAGGTCGTGTGCTCGAGAGAGGATTTTCAACTGTAGCACGTGTGTAGGTGGGTGGTGGAACTTCGGTAATAGTCTCCTGGGTATTCTGTAGGGCCTGGTGCTTGGCCATTATAGCCTGTAGCCCAGCATCGCGTAGGCTATTTGCTGGACCAGCAGAGCCCGCAGGCAAAGCGGAGTTAGGGGTAATAGGCATGGGAGTGGGTGTGGGCGTGGGTGTAGGCGAAGGGTTGAGTGCTTCGCTAGTGTTAGAGGTTTCGTTATTGGTGCTAGTTGTTTCTCTGTTGTTGATGGCGTCAGTTTTAGGGCTGTCCCTTTTTGCGGTCTCACTGATATGAGTGACATCATCATCATCCAATATATCAATAGCGTCAACATAGCTGAAGGCCGGCGGCTCTGCTAAATTTAAAACAACTGCGTTTTTAGCAATTCGAGTGCTTCTGCGTCGTGCGGAATCATCAGGGTTTTTGTTTGTTGTGGAAGAAGATTGTTTGGTCCGAAGTGTGTCCACAGCTGAGCCTGCAGTAGAGGCCAGCTCAGCCAAATCCAGTTGTGAGGCATCTATGATAGGGTCTTGCTGCGTAATAGTCTTAGGAGGGAGAATTGCGGGGATCTCATCATCTAGATCGTCATTGCTGGAATCGATATCCTCTACTGGTAGGGCTGGAGCCATGATGCCTGGTAGTTGTTTTCTGACTAGGGCATTGGCCTGAGGCCGAGCTGGTGTTACAGGCGCTTTTGCTGCTGAGAGCGGCGTCGGATCGGGGATTTCTTCTTCATCTTCATTCTCTGAGACCATTGGCGAGCCAAGGGTAATTGTCGGCGAAGCAGCTGGAGGGTTCTCATGGCGGGGTTTCTTGGCAATAGGAGTTCTCAACATGGCCATCTCAGCACTGAGTTTCTGGTTGGGGCTAGCGAAGGAACCTCTTTCATTTATACGTCCTTCAGCCAAGCCAAAGCCTACATCTGAGGCTCGTTTGCGCTTTTGCTTCTGGGACGAGCTAGGAAGAGGCTCTTGTGTGCTAGGAATGATATCGGGGTTAACTGCGCTGGGCTCCACAGTCGTTGTTTTTTTACCGTTACTATCGTTGCGACCGCTCAGCTTTTTGATGGGTGAAGATGGGAACTGCGAAGACTGCTCAAGAGCCTGTGATAACGTGGGCGGCTGAGTGAAAGGCGACAGCTGTGACACAACAGGAGGCTGGCCCGAAGGAGGTGTCGAGTCATAGACTTGCGGGCGTGCATTGATGGTACTGAAGCCGCTTGTCGGTGTGGCTTTGACTTGAGCTTTGACATTGACTTTAGACGTTCGAGCAGTGCTCTTGATAGAAAGAGAGAATCGTTGCTGTGGTGACTGCGGGACATCATATATGGATTTTTCATCGGCGGGGGGTCTTGATATATTTGGCGAAGATGGAGTATCAAGAGTAGATTGCGCCGAAAAGAGACTGCGGCGAGGCTTCTGCTTAGATTTTATGGAAACAGAAGTCTCAATAGGGGGTAGTCGAATGTCTACAAAAGGGGTCGGCTGTAGAGTTGTTTCGGCCTCCCCATCACTGTCTTCAATCGCCGGGGGCTGAGCAGATGGAGGGGTAGCGGTTGCATCAGTTGCAGGTTCTTGTTTAGGGGCCATGTCAATATCCACGGGGTTATCAAGCTGAGGGAGAAGCTCAGGTGAATACGAGATTTTGAAATGGGGACCACCTATCTCAGGGGATAAGGCTGGAGCGATGGCAACCCGGCCGGCCTTTGGTGTTGATTCAAGCTCAGGTGATGAAAGGCGTTCGTCAATTGAGGGAGTGACAGTGATAGGGTAGGAAGAGCCATGGGGAGTGAAAGGCGTATCAGCGCCAACTTCTTGCGATTCAGGAGGCGGCGAGGGAGTAGAAGAGACGATCCTAGACTTGAGGATGGGTTGAGAGGGGCTACCGCTAACGCTATCACAATCTCCGGCGTCGTACTCTACGGATATATCTGGAGTCTCGGCAATTTCAAGCTTTTCATCGGCACCGGCTGGAGTCCCAAAGGCAGTCGTGGTATCAAGTTCTGGCGACTCTCCACGGCCGTTTAAAGCCACGGGGCTGTCTTTGGACTCTGGCTCTTCGATATCCATTTCATTTACTGATACTTGACTCAAGTCATAGTCCATCTGCATATCAGTGGAGTTGAATATGGGTAGGTCAACGTCCCAATTGTCGTCGTCTTCATCGTCCTCGTCGTTGTTGGTGTCATTTTCCTTGGAGTCGTAGATACGCAATGAAATGCCATTTCTGGCAAGGTCTATGCTGTCCTCGGCACCGATGATGTCGTCTTCGTCAAGTTTTAGCGATTCCTCTTCTTCTCTCTCCTTTTCTGCCTCTCTTTCTCCCTCATTTTCTTTTCCTCGAGCTGTGGCATCAGCAACAAAAGCAGCAGCAGCAGCAGCAGCAGCTTCAACATCAGCCTGGGCCTTAGCTTGGGCTTCAGCTTCAGCTTCAGCTTCGGCCTCGGCTTCCGCTTGAGCTTTAGCCTCTGCTCTCTTTTGCGCCTTTTCTGCTTTCCTGCGTGCTTTTTCTGCCTTAGCCTTGGCTTTAGCTTCGGCTTGAGTCTTGGCCTCATCTGCCTCGTCTGCCTCTTTACACTCTATCTCTGCCTTGACTTGAACTTCGGCTTCAACCTGAGCCCTAGCTTCTGCAATTTTACGCGCTTTTTCTACTTTAGCTTGGGCTTCGGCGTCAGCGTCGGCTTCAGCTTGTGCTTTGGCTTCAGATTTGGTTTCGGCTTCGGCTTCAGCCTCAGCTTTTGCTCTGGCTTCGGCTTCAGCTTCAGCCTGAGCCCTAGCTTCTGCCTTCCTACGCGCCTTTTCCGCCTTCTTGCGTGATTTCTCGGCCTTAGCTTGGGCTTTTGCTTCGGCTTCAGCTTCAGCCTTAGCTTTTGCCTCAGCTTCAGCTTCAGCTTCAGCTTTTGCTTGAGCTTCATCCTCAGCTTTGGCTTTGGCTTCGGCTTCGGCTTCAGCCTCAGCTTTGGCTTTGGCTTTGGCTTCGGCTTCGGCTTCAGCTTCAGCCTCAGCTTTTGCTTTGGCTTCGGCTTCAGCTTCAGCCTGAGCCCTAGCTTCTGCCTTCCTACGCGCCTTTTCCGCCTTCTTGCGTGCTTTCTCGGCCTTAGCTTGGGCTTTTGCTTCGGCTTCAGCTTCAGCCTTAGCTTTTGCTTCGGCTTCAGCTTCAGCCTTAGCTTTTGCCTCAGCTTCAGCTTCAGCTTCAGCTTTTGCTTGAGCTTCAGCCTCAGCTTTGGCTTTGGCTTCGGCTTCAGCCTGAGCCCTAGCTTCTGCCTTCCTACGCGCCTTTTCCGCCTTCTTGCGTGCTTTCTCGGCCTTAGCTTGGGCTTTTACTTCGGCTTCAGCTTCAGCTTTTGCTTGAGCTTCAGATTCGGCTTCAGTTTCAGCCTCAGCTTTGGCTTTGGCTTCGGCTTCGGCTTCAGCTTCAGCCTTAGCTTTTGCTTCAGCTTCAGCTTCAGCTTTGGCTCTAGCTTCAACTTCAGCCTGAGCCTTAGCTTCTGCCTTTTTGCGTGCCTTTTCAGTCTTGGCTTTAGCTTTCGCTTCCTTTTTTAAGCGGGCCCGTTCTTTCATAGCTGCAGTCTCGGCCTCAAGTCTGGCCGGTTCTTCACCAGCTGCAGTCTCTCCTCCAAGTTCAGCCTTTTCTTTCGCATTCCTAGTCACGTCTTCTGTCGGTGTTTTGTCTCTTTCAGCTCTGGCATTGGCCTCAGGGTCTATCTCCGTTGCTATACACTCAACAGGCGTATTCGAGATATTTTGTTGACCTACTATAGAATCACCGACAAAGCCAACGTTGACAGAGGAATCTTGATCGTTTTGAGCTTGGGCTTGGGCTTGGGCTTGGGCTTGGGCTTGGGCTTGGGCTTGGGCTTGGGCTAGGGCCTGCTCTTTTAGGAGTCGCTTCCTCCGGCGCGCGCGTTGTCCCTTGGACAATCGGCCGGTATCGGATGGGGTCTGTATAGGAGATTGCACAACTTTGGGTGGTGTTGGTGTAGGACCCGGGTTTGGCACTACTTGTGATACAAGGGTGAGAGGATCGTGTGTCTTGGATGGGAGAGGATCCGGAGGATGGGTTGATGTTGCTGATAACTTTTGGGTTTCGAGGATTTTCTTTTGACGCTTGCTGGGAGGCGCGGCGGTAGTTGCAGACGGGGTAGGGGTTGACGGTGGCACAGTATCCAAGTCTGAGATTGTATGAGACACAACCTCATCATCAAGAGACTTGCGCTTCTTGTTCTGCTTGGGGGAGGTCAGAGTGTTGACACGAGAAGTCGAGATGGGTTCTGGGCCCGAAAGTTTTGTCGCTATAGAAGGAATGGAGGCTATAGGGTACACAGGATTTATGGGTGTGGCAGCAAGATCAGGCTTAGCGACAGCCAATACAGGCGAGCCAAGTTCTTCCTGCTTGATAAAACTTGAGTCGACACTCTTTTTCCTGCTCCTATTGCGGTTCCTCTTTTTCTTGCCAGTTGTATCGGGAGTTGTTAAAACAGCGTCTTCGGCAGACCCAGGTTTCAATATAGACGTTTTGGTTTCCACTGTCGAGATAGAAGCTGGCGGTGATGATGGTAGCGGCGCTGAGGATATGGCCTCTACTGCTGGCTTAAGTGGGCGGAGTATTGGTGGTGGGATAATAGTGCGACTAATAGGGCGCGGGTGAATAGAGATAGGAATCTTGGGCACAGGAACAGGCGTAACACGGCCGGGAAAGACAGGAGGAGGAATCGGAGTGGTGCTAACTCGGCCAGTGTAATAGGTCCGAATGGGGGGTGTTGCAGTAGACGGAACTGGATTAGATGAAGCTGCAGGAGAAGCGGAAGAATCAGTCTTTTTCTTCTTCTTCTTCTTGATAGTCAGAGGCGTGACTGCGCCACTGATGGCGTTGTGCAGAGCCGGCATCGCTCTGGCCTTGGCAGGCTTCTGGACATGGGCGGAGGACGTTGGCATAATAGAAGGGTGCTGGGCCAAGTGTGAATAGAAGTTGTGAATAGATCAAGAATCGCCGTGGAAAAGGCTGAAAGGAGGGATATCGGGAAACAGCAGGAAAGCGTGTAGGAGATCTACAGAGGCCCGGGAGGCACCGACAGCAATGCCTTCAGCTTCGATGTTGATGCCGATGACTTTAGGCTGGACGTTTTGCGATGAAAAAAGCGATTGCGACAGACGCAAGACGAGAAGGAGTTATTGATTTTCTAGTTGTTTGGCTTGGCTAATCGCGGAAAAAGAGAATTGGCGTTAGGTCGGAATGTATGACGACGCTTAGACATGCGCCCTGAAGTTGACGATGCGGATGAACAATAAAGAAAAGGAGCAAAACGCAGGCAAACAGACAAGCAGACAAGCAGGCAAGAAAATTAATTTTCCAGACGCCTAAGAATTAATACCTTCTCTGACTGTCGCGGGGCATAGGCACTAAAAAGAAGAAAAGAAAAAAAACGGGGACGGCAGAAAAGGGCGGTGAGTGGATAAGATAAGATAAAAGCTAAAGGTCCAGGGACCAAGTTTAAAGTTACTAGGGAAGAGGTCGGTCGCCAACAAAGCTCTTTTCCTTGTATATATTTGCCAACTAGGAATTCCATCCCTCCTTCTGCAACCTTTTTTGTCTGTTTTTTGCGTTGTGTTACACTAGCACACTCAAGAATGCAAATAAACTCGTCATCTTTGTCACCAAGCGAAACAACTGGTTAGCCCCTTTGTTCTTGTTCCCTTCATCCTCCATGGACCCCCCTACCCCCAGGGCCATCCTCCGTGGCCACAAGTCCCAGGTCCATGCTGCAACTTTCATTCGCCACAATTCACGCCTAGCCACTGGCGATGCCGACGGCTTTGTCGTGCTATGGGACTTGCTGACTATGCGCCCGGCTGCCGTGTGGCAGGCCCACCAGAAGCCGGTACTAGCCATACAATCATGGGGAAATCGCATCATAACGTATGTAAGGGCTGTCCTGTCTGCTGGCCTTGTCTTCTCTATTTTGTTTCTGTTAACATTCCACTCTTTATTAGGCATGGCCGCGATAACGAGTTGACTGTCTGGAAGCTCTCAGAGGCCGACGAGACCCATCTTAGTAGACAGCCCCCGCTGGAAAGCTCTGTAACGCCACCACGCAACAAGCCCTGGGTGGACTTCATGATGCCCGTGAACTCAATGAACTTCTGTGCCTTTAGCTGCTGCTCGGCTGTTGCTAGCGAGGAGGTAGACGCCTCCAATGAAATATGGTTCGCGGTTCCCAATGCGCTGCAACTCGAAGGCGTATGTCCAGTCTCGCGTTTCTAGCTCCCACGGCATTTCCCGCGCTTACTAAAACGGTGTCCCTCTCTAGGTCGATCTGTTTCATCTCCCCAGCCAAACTCGCAAATACACCGTCAAGTCGGTATCCAATGCCGGCATGGTCATGGCGACAGCTCTGGGTCATGATGGCGGCCACCTAACGCTTGCGGCTGGCTATGAAAATGGCCAGGCCACCGTTGCGCGGCTGTCTGCGGACGGAAACACGTGGCACCTAGTGTACAACTATACGGCACATAGCCAGCCTATCCTTTCACTGAAAATGTCAGCCCGGCGAGAATTTTTCATCACTACTAGTGCAGACGCCGTGATTGCCAAGCATCCTGTTCCACGGCCTTTTTTAGCAAGCGAACAGCCCGAAAACTCCAACGTCTTGCCACAAGCAGTCACCGTACCTATCCGCGTGGTGAACACGAAACATGCGGGTCAGCAGGGCCTCAGCGTCCGCTGTGATGACAAAATTCTAGCAACAGGCGGCTGGGACTCTCGTGGCAGGGTTTATTCTTGCAAAACTCTGAAGGAAGTCGCTGTGCTGAAGTGGCATGAGGTTGGCTGTTATACGACAACGTTTGCTTGTCTAGCGCCTCAGCAAGTAAAACCTGTTTCCAAAATGCCTGTTGCGGAGGTTGGCTCTGCTGCCGGCGATAGCCGTGATACCCTCAGTCTTGTGCCAAATGCGCCACATCAGAAGACTGGACTAACATCCGTTCGCGAGAAACGCTTAGCACAAGTTCGTGAAGGCCACTGGCTAGCCATGGGGAGCAAAGATGGGAGAGTAAGTCTATGGGATGTATTTTAGGCGGTTTTCGTTGCGGGTAGGACTGGAATGCATATGGCCGAAACAAGAGAACGAAGAAAGTAAAGGCTCTCGAAAAGAAGGGCTGGGCCGAAAAAGCAAAAGGAAGCAAAGACCCGTAAAATAAGGCCATGCAGCGAAGGGTCCGCGAGTGTATGTAGATGCTTTTTTGTGTTTTCTTTCCTGCATATTGCAGATAAATTTCGCAGGGGAATAGATACTCTTGCAGCAGCAGCTATAGTCACAACAGCAAGTCTAGATTGCCTGGAGAAAATGATTCTTGAACTTTTTGTTCACGCGATCCGGGGCTCGGTACATGAACTGATCGCCAAGAATCTCGAAGACAAAGACGTCGTCCTGTGCCTTTTCGCCTGGCTGTTTCTCTTCTTCCCCTTGGCCCTCCTTATTCTGTGTAGGCGCTGGTACCGGCACCCGTACTCTAAATATTGTGCCCTCCTTTGGTACTACCTTGACTTTGTTCTTCTTGGTCACCAGCTCAAACGTCTGCTGTGCATCCTTGACCACAATGCCCCTAACCCCGACTCTGCTTGTACACTTGCTGCGGCACACCTCGACTTCGGCTCCGTGGAACTCAGCTGCTGCTAGTTTAGCCGCTGCGCTCGCACCTGCCATGCTGCCAGTCCCGGCGCCGCCTGCTGGGGGGTACACATCGCTGCCAAGCAAGTCTAGCGCATACACCTCCCACAGCGCTTTCAGCGGAGCAAACGTTGCATACTGCAGACCAGACCGCGGAAGTGCGTATAAGCCACGACGGCGAGCAGCCCGGCCTGATAGCGGAGCCGGTTTACACTTGGAAAGTGCTTTGGCCTTCTGCCGTACGGCACGCCGTGCCTGGCGTTGGTCGGCGGGCGGCGGCGAGGAAGGCCGAAGAAGCAGCGGGCGGTACTGGACTTTTTCGGTATAGATGCGCTTGGTGCTCGTGGGCGAGTGCGCACGCTCGAGAAGCGAGTGGACGAGGGCCTCCTGCTGTTTAGAGGCCATGTTTTGAGGGGGTGGTTATCATGTGTAGTATAACCAAGACGATTAGGTTGCTGCAAAGATGAAGATTGTGCACCCACACAGCTCTGCCTAAATTTTTAATCCTGGTGATATTTACCCGCAGATTAGCCGGCGCAAACTACTAGGGATTCAGGATGACTCCAAATGCGATCCAACCATAAGCGACTTGGCCCCTGTAATCCAAGATTCCTGGGGTACTCCAATCATCGTCTGCTCCTAGTCTTTGTTGACTACGGAACTTAATGTAGCATTAGAACACATTCTCCTGGCACTTTAACGTCCCTTCTCTTTCCAGCCTGACCCTCATGTCAAGTAGCTGTGCGTCGTGAACCCACACAAAATCATACCGTTGTTGCTTTGCTGTCCTGTTTTCTCCCTTCCATCACGAGCCGGCTTTCAAACGCGCTGCAGCTTTGCGCTCTTCATCCACAGCTGCAGAATCTCATCCCGCAGAACGTCGCCCCTCAAATGGCAAATAGCAAGGAGCCCGTCGCTGATAATGTTCGGCCCAACGAACCCGCAGAGCCTGATGTTCCGACTGCGCCAGACTTGAAGATTCGCGGCAGTGAAATCACGCTTCAACCCACAGGCTATGTGCCACCAGCCACCAAGAGGCACCAAGACAAGAAAAACAGCGCCACTGGCAGTCTAGATTCGGAAAAGGAAGAAGCCCTGTTGCACACGTCGTCGTTCCGATCGGATCCATTCCGGTAAGCTACGCCGTCCTCTTCGGTCCCCGTCCTTTAATCAGTGCTGACCTTCCCCTGCAACATCATCTCTAGCTTTCTACGGGAAATCTCTCTACATGTTTCCGGCTCAGGCTGGCGAGGCTATGATAATTTCATTGGCCAGCCTATTCTGTACTCCGGCTTCACCGATCACATCAAGGAAAAGGTTCTCTCTGCTAAGCTTCTGCGCGACCGCATCGCTGAGCTAAGCAACAATCGCCTGGTTAGGGAAGACACCGAGGGCTGCTTCGGGGCGCCAGGCACCAAGAAGCATGCCAGGCTTAGGGCTAGGCGGCAGGCCGATATCATTTCAGGGCTAGAAGATGTGGCAGACAAGATGATCGAAAACATGATGGTCAAGTTTGAGAGCAAGGCCTTCCTGCGAGGTGGCGCATATCTAGCGACCCAGCTGACGCTCAGCGCTTATCACCAGGGCATCCACGTCTCAAGCGAGGAAGTCCTTCGTCTACGCAAAGTGGCCGAGGTGGCACAGGCCAAGAAGCAAAGTATCGTCTTCCTGCCTTGTCATCGCTCACATGTCGACTACGTTTCGCTGCAAATCATCTGCTTCCGCCTTGGCCTCACATTGCCTACTGTCGTTGCTGGCGATAATCTGAACATTCCGGCTCTTGGCGCGTTTCTGCAGAAGTGCGGTGCCATGTGGATCCGTCGTAGCTTCGGAGACGATGTCCTATACACAACTATGGTGCAGACGTACATTGACACGTTGTTACAGAACGGCTACAACTTGGAGTGCTTCATAGAAGGCGGCCGGTCGCGAACAGGGAAACTTTTGCCACCGAAATTCGGTATTCTCAGCTTTGTTCTCGATAGTTTACTGTCTGGCCGTGTCGAGGACTGCGTCATTTGCCCGGTCAGCACACAGTACGACAAAGTCATTGAGACCGAGGGATATGTCACCGAGCTTCTAGGCCAGCCCAAGAAGCAGGAGAACCTAATGGACTTTGTCATGGGCGGATCGTCAGTTCTATCTCTTAAGTACGGCCGTGTCGATGTGCGGTTCCATAAACCGTGGAGTCTACGTACGTTCATCACGGATCAGCTGACAAAACTCCATCCGCCCTCATCGTCTCTATCCTCAGCACAGTTTATACTCGAAATTTCGGACCCAGCCCATGCCTCCATGCGCCACAAGATGTTGCGCACCCTAGGGTACAAAGTTCTCAGTGACATTAACGAGGTGTCAGTAGTGATGCCCACAGCTCTTATCGGCACGGTCTTGCTCACTCTGCGTGGACGAGGTGTTGGCAAGAAAGAGCTAGAAAGGCGTGTACACTGGCTGACTCAGCGTATCAGGGCCAAGGGCGGCCGTGTAGCCCACTTTGGCAATGCCCCGCTGGCTGATATTATTGCTCGGGGCTTGGAAGTTCTTGGCAAAGAGCTTGTCGGTGAGGTCCGTGGCCTCCCGGAGCCGACTTACTATGCGGTTGATCGCTTCCAATTGTCCTTTTACCGCAATATGACGATTCATCTGTTCATCAGTGAAGCGTTGGTCAGTGTGGCTATGTACACCAAAGTCAAGCAGGGCGGCGGGCCAGTCATACAGGATATTTCGTACGAGGAGCTCCGCAAGCACGTACTCTTCTTGTCATCGCTATTCCGTGGCGAATTCATATTCCCAGGTGATGGCCTCGCAGCGAATCTTGAAAACACGCTCTTGGGCCTCGAAAACGATGGAGTCATTGTGCTGCAGCGAGATAGTAACTCGGGCGATGTTCTCAAGGTCGGACTTTCAGACCAAGAACGCAAGGCAGGCCGGGAAAACTTTGACTTTTACTGCTTCTTGATCTGGCCTTTTATTGAGAGCAGTTGGCTGGCTGCTGTCTCCATTATGGGCCTTACGCCTCCGATAGCCGCAGAGGAAGGGAAGGTTGATAATGACGGTAGCAAGGCAGAAACAATGGCTACAGGCAACGATGATCGGGTAGAGGTGTGGATAAATGTATCACAAGCCCAAAACAGTGCACAATTAGTGAGTACAGCCTCAAATAAAACAAGCATCATAACAGCTACAGTAACAACACTTCCCTCTGCGGGAGGTATCCGCTCCTACTATGAGCCAATTCTCGACTCCCTCTTCATTGTCGCCTCCAACCCTTCCACTTGCTGTCCTCCCGCCCGCTCTCAGTCATTTTACTAACCAATCTTTGCCAATTTCTTTTCTCTTCCTTCCCCTCCTATAGCTCGGCAAAACACTCTATCACCAAGGCGATCTCAGCTACTTTGAATCAGTCAACAAGGAAACTCTCAAGAACTCGTACCAGCGATTCACCGAAGAGGGCATCGTACAAGTCAGCAAATTCCATGACCCATCGCTCAAGGGCGCTAACAAGATGGTTGCACGTCTGCGTCTAGCCGATACCTGGATACCATCACGCGATCCGCAATCTGGAGCGCTCGTAGCCCAAGGCCGGCTGTGGGACTTTACTGAGAAGATTGCCGCCAGCCGCCGTGAGGGCAAGAATCGCCGTGACGGCGCAACAGTTAGCGAGAGAGTGCTTCGCCTAACAGATGAGCTAGGAAAGGCTCTGTTTGATGCAGCAAAAACGTACAACGTCGGAGGGCAGCGTGTGATTGGCGGAGCGGAGATTAAGGCTAAGAAGCGAGGCCGTCGTAGGGGTTCGTTGGACAAGGCGAAGCTATAGAATCTCTAGGAAGCTAGACAGGCTTGGTTTTCTAGGTTTTATCAGCGCTACTAAGAAACAGGGAATGGAGCTTGTGACCTATTCATATGAAAGAGCGCAAAAGGTTTGTTTGTCTTGAGACTGTGGTTCATGCTCTCCCTATGCATAATGTATACCACCATCAATGCTGCCATCCACGCCACCATCTATACCACTGTCTATACCATTATCTATACACGAGTCTCTTCTTCGGGTAGACTCCACCGCCGATCTAATATATTTACAATACACGAGGATAATGCACAAGAGCGAAACGTCCCTTCGCAGCCCTATTCATACTCCCCATATCGCTCCCTAAACTACCCTCCAGGCCACCCTCGTTGCTGTTAGCCCATCCCCAGTTCTGACAGCAAAGCCTGCCCACTAAGCGATGTTTCTTACTTTTGCCCTGCCACGATGATGTTGTCAATCAGTCTTACTGCAGGGCCGCCGCTGTGTCCCAGATCCTCGCCCTCTTGTGGTTCTTCAACCGGCAGAAACTTGATTGCGCCACTGAGAACCACACCCTTGGCTACATCCACTCTGTCAATCTCCTGCATGGTTTCCGGGTCGGCGAGCGAAATATAGTCTACCGAGAACTGCACCCGCTCCGAGGGCTTGAGGGTTTTCTGCTGGGCCTGCATGCCCTCAATGACCTCCATGGCAGCAGCAAGCACACTCGCACGGTCGGCAGCACCGTTTTGGCTGATTTGGTCTTCGGCTGCACGTAACGCGCGGTTCAGCACGGTTGCAGCCGTGCGGCGTCGAGCACCGAGATAGACGTTGCGCGAGCTAAGCGCCAGGCCGTCGGTTTCACGCTGGGTTGGGCCAATGACCACTTCAATGGGCATCAAAAAGTCGCGGACCATAGTCTTGATAACAACAGTCTGCTGCACATCTTTCTGGCCAAAGTACACGCGTGTAGGCTGCACGGCGTTGAATAGCTTCATGCACACTGTCGCGACGCCACGGAAGAAGGTCGGCCGTGACGCGCCTTCCAGTAATTCGCTTACAGGCGTGATAGTCACGAAGCTGCCTTTGGAAGCAACCTCCTGGCCTGGGAAGCCGGACGGATACATTTCAGCCGTCAAAGGCGCAAACACGGCACTGACGCGGCCCATATTGGCTCCGTCATCTGCCAGCTCGCGGTCGAGAGCAGCAAGCTTGGCGACGTCGGCAGCCCAGGTGACCGGGTAGCTGGCCAAGTCTTCATGCACGCCAAACTGCGCAGGGTTGAGGTAGATGCTGACGACGACGTGGTGGTTCTCGCGTGCGGCAGCCCGGATCAGTGAGACATGGCCAGCGTGCAGCGCGCCCATGGTTGGCACCAATGCCACGAGCCGCTGGTCAGCAGCCTGCGGCTTGCGCCATTGGCGCATGGCATCGATGCTGCGCAGCACGCGGATGCTAGTCGACGGGATGACTTCTCGGGTAGATGACATGGATGCGGTGCGGTGGCCGCGATGGCCGGTCGTCAGCAGTGATGGGTGCCAAAAGGCTTGCTGTGCGCGGGCGCGGAAACCAAGAGCAAAGCCGGGGCCGTAGTGATGGGGTGGGAGTGAGAAGCAGGGCGATACAGAACAGCAGTTTGTTCCAAGTGCAGCAGCAGACAGACGCCGGACAGCAGTAGCCTGTGGGCCAGGGGCCATTTTTTTTCTTGATTGATCTCACAGCAGAAAAGATGTGAGTGTAAGTCGACAAGAGTGTCCCCTTGTCCTACTTAAAAACAATGCCACATGCGACCTTGTGTTCGCTTGGAGGAGCCGGATGTGGAGGGGTAGAGGTCTTTTTTGTCATACGACGTTGCGTGCTTAAAATCGATACCTGGATGAAGAAAGAAATGGAGTGTCTGTAAACCCTAATACGATGTGGGGTAGGGTTGCGCATATCCCTGCTTAGCTGTAGCATCTAGCAGATGGCCTAGCTCAGTGCGATCTTGGGGTAGCTATTACCCTAGCAGCTCCGAGAATTCTACCTCTACTGCTCAAGCCACAGATTTAGTCATAGCTCTAGCGCTGTAACTCCAGCAGCTATGGATTGTTTTCAGTGTCTCAAGTTTCTTGAATGTCTTGAGTGGCTTTGGTATGGCATGACATGACATGATATCCCCGACTAACGTTGCGTCTTTTTTCTCTTTTTAGGGGTTCCAGGCCTCGTTTTCACAAAAGAGAAGAACAAGAGAATGGCAATAAGGGTACTGCTAGTGTTATGTTTCTGCTGCTGTTTGTATTGGTAGTACTGCCTTTCGTGCATGTTGCGCATGCAAAAACAACCATCGACATGTTTGCATAGCTTCGAGTCTCCCTCGCATTTTTGGTTATTTCTCTTTTTGCTTCTGCTGTATTCCTTGTCTTGCTTATTTTGGTTCTTTCTTGGCTGGTCGCGCCTTTTTTTCTTCTCTTTTTTTCGGCCCTGGACGCAAGCAAGAATATAAAATCTTTGCCACCTTGCTGCCGTCTTGGTCTCGCTGGTTTTGTTAAGCGTCTTTTTTGTTTTTGTTTTCTTTTCCTCTTTTCCCCGTCACTCCGCCTATTACCTCCTCTTACTCCCATCCAAGTCTAACCCTATCACCAGTCCCAGTCTCAGCCCCCCTTCCCCTTCGCCCCTGGACAAGGACACTTCCTCTTCGCTTGCTTAGGGCCACTGCTGTTTTCCCTTGCTCTCACCCTCTCTAATCATGCCCCCATCTTCTCCAAAGCATCCCTCGCCCAAACCCGCACCTGTCATTATCGTCGGTGCTGGCCTGGCTGGTCTTGTGGCAGCTTATGAATTGAGCCTACGCAATGTGCCTGCCATCATCGTCGACCAGGAAAACGCTAACAACATCGGCGGCCAGGCCTTTTGGTCTCTTGGCGGCATCTTCTGCGTTAACTCGTCAGAGCAACGGTGGATGGGCATCAAAGATTCACGTGAGCTTGCTCGTCGTGACTGGTTCAATAGTGCTCAATTTGACCGCCCACAGGACTTTTGGCCACGTCAATGGGCCGAGGCTTTTGTTAACTTTGCTACTGATGAGATGGAGTCCTATGTCAAGGGTCTAGGCTTAAAGTTCATGGCTAACGTCGGCTGGGCTGAGCGCGGCGCAGGAAGTGCCGAGGGCCACGGAAACTCGGTCCCAAGATTCCACTTGACTTGGGGTACAGGTCCCGAGGTAGTACGTGTTTTTCTCCGCCCTGTCATGGCTGCCGTTAAGAAGGGCCTGATTGAGTTTCGCCACCGCCATCAAGTTGATTCAGTGGTTGTCGAAAACGACAGAGCTGTTGGCGTGCGCGGAAGTATCTTAGCCGAAGACGATTCCGCTCGCGGCGTCAAGTCATCCCGCGATGTCGTCGACAGCTTCGAGATTCGCGGCTCTGCCGTGCTTGTATCTTCCGGCGGCATTGGCGGGAATCCAGAAGCGATTAAGAAAGTCTGGCCCGCAGACCGCCTGGGTTCCAAAGTGCCTAGCCAGTTTGTCGTTGGTGTTCCTGCCCATGTCGATGGCCGCATGATTGATATCGCCCAAAGCTCAGGAGCCAACGTCATCAACCGCGATCGCATGTGGCACTATACCGAGGGTCTTAAGAACTGGGATCCCATATGGCCTGATCATGGCATTCGTATTTTGCCTGCCCCTTCTTCGCTGTGGCTAGATGCTACCGGCAAGCGCTTCCCCCCATTTTTGTTTCCTGGAAGCGACACACTGGCTACACTGAAGCACATTTGTACCACTGGGTATGACTACTCATGGTTTATTCTTGACAAGGCCATTATTGCGCGCGAGTTTGCGCTTTCAGGCTCGGAGCAAAACCCTGATATTACCAACAAAAGCTTCTGGCAGCTTGTCCGTAATCGCCTCTTTAACGGCGGTGCCGGGCCCGGTCCGGTACGTCAGTTTCAAGAACATGGCGAGGATTTTGTCGTCCGCAATAACCTCCAGGACCTCGTAGTAGGCATGAATGAAATCGCGCGCCAGTCTGGTGGTCCTCAGCTCGAATATTCCGTCATTCGCGAAGCTGTGGAGTCTCGTGATTCGCAGTTCGTCAATGCCTATTCTAAGGATGCACAGGCCATGATGGTCAATAACGCTCGCAACTACTGGCCCGAACGCATCGGCCGTGTTGCTCCGCCCCACAGACTCCTTGACGAAAAGTACGGCCCGTTGATTGCCGTGCGTCTGAATCTCCTGACACGCAAGACGTTGGGTGGAATCGAGACAGACCTCAAGAGCAACGCCATGAAACCCGATGGGTCGACATTCCCGGGTCTCTATGCTGCTGGAGAGGCAGCCGGGTTTGGCGGCGGCGGTGTGCATGGCTACAATTCCCTCGAGGGCACGTTTCTAGGCGGGTGTATATTCTCGGGGCGTGCAGCGGGGCGTGCCATGGCCGAAGAGGCGTTTAGAAGCGTGGCGAGCCCCCGTGCTGATAGAGAAGCATCTAGCTTGTAGAACAAGCTAGTGAGAGGTTTGAAGACTGTTGACTGTTTGGCTTTTTGACTTGTCGGTTTCTTGGTCTGTTTATATCGGGGTTTAGCAAGCCGTGTGATTCTAGTTTTCTGATTTCAGAGAACAGCGTTTAGAGGTTGAAATATGCAATTAATTGTATTGCCGTTTAGAAAACATTTCCGATGATGTTCATCCCGAGGCATTAGTTGGCTGATTCTCTCCAACTCCATCAAGTTGATATGGACATGTAGTGTAGTTTGTAAATGGCTAATTTTACGGGGCGGATAGTTTGTACAATAGAGGCTTTATCACTAGACCTCGAAAAAACAACGAGACGAGTTACTTCATGCGTAGATGGCAAGTTGGCCGTGGCTAGAAGACGCAGTTTTTCGAAAGTTTCACATTTACATACACCCAACTCACAATAGGCTGTCTGGTTGGTGTAGTACAAAGCCCGCCACAGCTGTGGCAACAGAAAAATGCAGCCCCGCTTTTTTCTTCCCTTGTCTCTATCAGAGCTTATCACTTATCGCAATTCCTTATCAGCTTGTGGCGCTCAAAAATATTTGGATTGACTACTAGAAACTGTTCATCACCAAGCCGAAACCGACATCGACTCCAAGCCCAACCTAGCCATCTATTAGCGTTTGTTCTGTCTACCGTTTATTGTTCCACATAAATAGAAACTTTCGCTTTCACAAGAGTCTGACCTCTCCCTCAAACATGCCGGCCGACGACAAGCGCAATCCGCTGCTGGACAACCTGAATAGCGACGACGACGACGACAACAGCAATGCGCACGATTCTGAAACTGAAGACTTGCGCAAAGGCAGAAGCTTAACGACCAAAAGACGGCGAGAATCGGATGCCTCTTCGGATAGTGAGGTTGACGGTGCTGCGTCGGACTCTGAAAACGACGTTCGTGTCAAGGGCAAGCCAAAGCGCAAGACAAAAGCAAATGACGGCGATGATGAGTCAGACGATGATGCTGGCAGCGCTAGCGACAGCAAATCCGACAAGGAGAAAGAAAAGTCCACTGCGACGAAAAAACTCCCCGCCGCCCCGAAACAGCTTGCCAAAAAGAACCTGATTGCTACCGAAGAGGCCATCAAGAAGTCAGGTGTGCTCTACATCTCGCGCATCCCACCGTTCATGAAGCCGCACAAACTGCGCACACTCCTAGAGCCATATGGCGCCATCAACCGGACTTTCCTCATGGCCGAAGACCCGACCGCACACACACGACGGGTGCGTGCTGGCGGCAATAAGAAGCGGCTATTCACCGAGGGCTGGGTAGAGTTTGTCAGCAAAAAAGACGCGAAGCGTGCCCACGCACTCCTTAATGCCCGCACAATTGGAGGCAAGAAGGGCTCGTACTACCGCGATGACGTCTGGAGTCTGGTGTATCTTCGCGGCTTCAAATGGCGCGATCTTATGGGCCAGATCGCGGGCGAGAATGCCGAACGTGCAAGTCGCATGCAGGCTGAGATTTCCAAGGCGGCACGTGAGAATAAGGAGTTTGTTCGTAACGTCGAGAGAGCCAAGATGCTCGATGGCATGCAAACACAGAAGCGGAGGCGTCTTGAGGCCAATGACGGGGATAAAGCAGCGAAGAAACCTGCAGATGAGCAGCCTCGTGCCAAGTCACAGAAGACCGAGTCACGGACATTCAGACAGACAGCTAAAGTGGTGCGGGATGTGGATGCAGTACAACCAGCAAGTGTGTCTCGGGCACTAAGCAAGATCTTTTAGATGCTGGAGTTGGGAGGAACAGAGGGAAAGATGGAGAAGAAAAAGAGAAGGAAGAAAGCAAGGTAGACAAGAGTCTATCTCGGAGTTGGTGTTTTTGGGGCTCTTTAATTTATTCATCTAGTTACCACTCGCATAACGTGCATAATAAGCAGACGACGCAGACAATCATGCGACAGACTTTTCCTAACCTTCAAGATAAGACTATGAGAAAGACAGGCCAGTGAATTTAGCCAATTGAAACTAATTGCTACTCTTTTTCTCGGAGATCTAGATATCTTCCTTACGTGATGAAGAGCTAGGGAGAAGTCAGCCTGGAGACCGGGCATTTGACTTTACACTTGTGAAGTACCACTGATTCGTCTTGGAAAGACACGAAATTTTGCCGCCTTACACATTCATCATTGCATCCTCAGGTACAGGCGAAACATATACAGTCTCTCAGCTTGCTGCTGGGCATGGCAAATACGTCATTTACCTGAGACAGCGGATAGCTTTCCTAGCAGGTCGCCTTATCCCTCTCTCATCCCAAGTGCCTGGAATAGTGTAAATGCTCTAAATCGCCTTCTAGGCCATCGTGAAGAAATGGAATGGAAATTGTCTCTAATAGTTGAGGCACTTCTGCATCTTGCTAGACTAGCTCAGACTTTTAGAATTGGCCCTGCAGAACTTTTTCATCACCAAGCTGACCAGCAGAATCTTATCAGATCCAGCCTTGAGTTCATCATTAAAACACTCCCATTCCTCCACAGGCCAGGTCCGGATGATGACTGGAAGCCTTCCAATACCTATTCCTAACATCTCTTCACTAGTTCAGGGCATAAGTTGAAAATAAATACTAGAAGCAACACTCGTATTCCTAATAGCTCTATCCCTTCCCTCCAATTTGTGCTCTGCATCAACAAGGTCCAGAATCTTCTGACTGGCACCACCAGTGAACAACCTGGCCTACTGTTTCGTGCTCTCCGAACAGCCTTATGGAACAGTGCCAATGGTGGTGAAATCCCCTTTTTTGCTGTGTTTCTTGAAGATATCCAATTTCTCTCCTACTATTCCACACGGCCCTAGCCAAGAGGTTCCCTGCCTATGAACGGCCAAATACACGCCTTTTCTCTCCTCTATCAAATCTTGACTCGGAATATCTTTGTCTCTTCGACTCCATATCCACCCACTGAACCAGATATAAGCTAGGAAAACATGTTCACTTTTTGTTGTCCCTTATAGGGTGCACTGCTTCAACAGGATAGTGCCAAGAGCAGTGTGTTCAAACTCAGTTGGAACAAGGGTGGCCTTACAGGACAAGCTCTGAGGCCGATGACAAAACAGTTACACTTTGGGCCCTTCTTTTATATCGGGCTCCTTTCAAAGTCTGCAAGTTTTCCCAGCAGAAAGATTTGTCTTAGGCTATATGCACAGTTTGGCCGGCGTTTCGGAAGATGGAGAGGGCCTCATAGTCTTGCAACCGACTGACCCAATTCTCGCTTTGGCAGCACGATAATGAAGCCAAGCCTTGTGAAAATTCTCGAGACATTCGACGATGCACTGTATTAGAATAAGATCAATTTCAGAGAGGTGGGCCAGTTCGTTGCGAGAATTGCCCTTCTTCTTGCGTTTAATGCTATTTCACGCGAGAGATATTTTGACCCTGTTCCTCTTCAAGACTTCCTTGGAAGTTTGCTTGACCAACCCATTGCAGGAAAAGTCAGGAAGGTGTCTAAAGACTACAAACAATATGAGGTTAAGGATATGCTTTCAGAAGGACAAGTATTTTTTAATCGAACTCAGAGACGAGTCACCACACCAGCGATGGTCGATGTTCACAGCATGTACAGTGTACAGGAGCTTTACAGCCTGTTACCTTCCGACTAGCTTTAATGGGGTAGATATTCTAGTTCCAGTCTGGATTTCTGAGAAAGCAGGGGGCAAAGGTCATTTTAGCTGTATTCTTGTTCAAGTGAAGAATCAGGCCCATCATTGGTCTGACGATGTGTCTTCGAGACGCAACCTATGGCACTGAAGCTCGAGAGTCCTCGGGAGAACACAGAGGCTTATGGCTTTGTCAAGTTCGAAACTGAATTCTATCCTTGATTGCAGTGGATAAATGAGAAGGGGTTGGTAGTTTCCCTTCACTAGTGTCTTCATTAGCTTAACTCTGGCTATTTCAATAATAACCCATACTTTTAGTCTCTACCAAGATGGCCATTGTCTGCTGTATTAGCTATAGACTCAAGTCAACACGGTAGTGTCACTATGCCAGTTTTCCCCTTGCAAGAGCTTCCACTGTGCTTTAACCTGGCCATGTTACATGGGAGAAGGAAAAGAGCTACCCAAGGCTACCTCAATGAGCATTAGTTTTGAAAGAGTGAGATGGGACTCTCTCTCTCCTGTAGGACCTATCCTGAAGGGCTCGGACAGCCTCAACCACAAATTCAGCCTTAAGACTTGAGCATATTCTATGTGTCATAGGCTAGTTTTAGACATAGCTTATCATGGTTCCACTATAGTTATTCTTACTCTAAGTTCAGAGACGGCCAGAGACGTTCCATTGAGGGGGGAAGTAATGCTATGTAGTTTGCGAAGTGTATGATGTGAGTCTCCTTTGTGTAACCAGTATCAGAGATTTGGACTCCAACATCATAACGATCGGGAGTAGAAATGATAGTCTCTGATACCAAATGAGATTAATATCGAGGCCGCTGCTGAGGTAGCTGACTAAACCATTACATGTTTGTTCACACCACATGCTTATTATATATGTACGTCCATGCATTATCGAGTAAAGCCTACAGTCCACTATGGGTCGCTGTTATTCGATAATTCATTTACTCGCATCTTGTCTGTATTGTATATCATCTATGCATCATTGTTACTATCATGTTATCCGTTGTTGTCAAGGCCAAGTTCATCTTTGGTCTAACGACAACCTAAAATATTGAAGATCAAAAACAGGAAAAAATAAAGGCGAAAAACAAAAAAGGGACAAAACCAAAGCCATAAACACCCACAAGACAAAGAGATACCAAAAACTTCCATATGCCCCCATAACCCTTTTTTTCTTCCTTTTCTGTCACTCTTCTTCTAAGGGCTGGCTTATCGGCCTCACTCACTCATTAGCTCAAGCATCCTCCATCGTAAGCTCATCAAAGTCGTCCAACAGCTCATCCATGTTAATAGCCGGCAGGTCATCCTCAGCCATTGAATCAGCCATGCTCATCTCGTCCATGGCCGGCTTTCTCTTGGCCTTGTAAAGGGCCATGGCTTGGCGCATCTCCTCATCCTCTTCAATGTCGCGCAGGAACATTTCATAGTCGCGGTCCATGCGCTCCTGGTCGGCCTTCTTAGGCAATAATTCGCCCTCATCCTTGTTCATACGCTTAAGCTCCCAGTTGCGGCGGTGGCGGTTGCGGCGTTGGAACACCTTCTTGACCAACACCACATCAGGAATGGTAGATGAGTAGGTGTTTGAGTTCTCAATGGCATCCAACTCTGTGTTGTTGAAATTAGTGCCTGTCAACATGTAACCCATAACCGAGTCTCCCGCACGTAGCAAGCCGCCCAAGTGTGTGCGCGTGAAGTACGTCTTGTCGTTCACACCCAGATCCGACGACCGAGCGACCGTCACCTCAGCCAGGTGCCAGCGGCCTTTCCGTAGTGGAGTCACCTCGAGATCCATCACAATGAACTCAACTAGTTCTGGAGCATCCATAAGAGGCGAAAACGGGGCACGCCAGTACACAGCACCGCTAACATCGGCAGTGTCTAGAGTGTTAGGGTCCAGCAAGTAGACAGATGTGCCAATACGGTGGCACAGCAGCAGGGGCGAGACGTTGCCCAGCGACTTGGCCATCTTTATAGGCAGAGCCACGAGGTCGTCCTTGCACACGGGCACCAACTCAACGGAAAAGGTAAACTTGTATGACTTGGTCGAAGTATGCACGTCCTGGGAAATCAGCTCCTGTGACTTCTTGGTCTTGATAGGCACGACAGAGTTGAGAAAGTCCAGGAACTTTTCAGCCTGGTTCTTGTTAGAGAAGAAAAAGTCGACACCATCCTTGACTTCCTTGATATTGAGGGTATCCCGGTGAGCGCCATGTTTCAGAATCAGCTGCTCGAGGAACAGAAAGGTGCGCTTGTGGTGCACTTTTTGGCGAACCTGCACACAGGCACGCCACACATTAGCCGTGTATGACTTGGCACACTCGGGGCACTGCTGTGTATGCACCACATAGGTAACCTCGAAGCTCTGCTGCAGCAATACACCACTTTGCACCTCATCCTGGACCGTCATTTTCATCTTGATACGACGTGAATGCGGCTCAGTCCAAACGAAACTGGCGTCAACAATCCGCACTTTAGTCATTCCACGCAGTTTCTTAAGACACAGGGCCAGCATCTCGCGCGATTCGGGCATAGCTACAACCCAGGTTGATGGTGGCAGTAGCCATCTGTCGCAATCTTTGCAGAAGTGAAGCGTAGCCTCGCGAGGAATCCCCTGCGAAATATCGACAGTGAGCTTGATACAATCATAGCAGAGGGCACCGGCCGAAGTAGTTCCGTCGATGGGAGCGCCGCAGTTGCAGCAAAGAATACTAGAGACAAATAGTGTTAGATGTGGGCAAGAAAGAAGAAAGGGAAATGGAAAGAAAAAAGGAAGTAACACAGAAAGAAAGATATGAGGGAAGGGGGCTAAGTGGAAAATACTCACGTTGCGCCAGATCCAGCAGTGCCGCCAAGGGCAACGGGGGCATCCAGATCCATAGACATGATGGTAGAGAAGGCGAGAGTATAAACTAAAGAAATAAACGCTTGTGGCTTGTGGTATATGCGCTTGTGTGTGTGCTGTGCACGTGTGGTTGTGGTTGCTTATTGGCGATAGTTTTTAGATAGCAAAAGGTCTGTGAAGAAAAACACTCAAAAGCAGAAAACGAATCGCTGCCAGAGAAGAGCGTTTAAGTAGACATGGAATGTCACAAAATCTACCCTCGGCTTTGTATCTTAACTGATGATGCAAAATGATGAAGTCTCCGAAATCTTTTTTCAGGTATTTTTTGCCCCTCTACCAAAGTGGGATTGATAAGGAGCGATAAGCTCTTATCGGGTGTTGTCTTGCCCCGCGAAAACTTACAGTGTAGTTATGTAGCTAAGCACCAGAAGTAGGGTTAGGGTCACAAAATCTCGGTATGACATCAGCAGCAGCAAATGGTCTACCGGTCTGTTGTGTTTTCTTCACGCGGCAATGTTCTCTAAGCTTCATTGCGTTTCCCTCCTGCACTAGAGCTCTTTGGATTTCTTAATACCCTGGAGGCCTTGCGCTCCAGCGTTTTAGCCTTGCGCTTACGGCGCAGCTCTGCAAAAATGTCGTCGTCTTCACTGTCAGGGTCGACCGTCAGACCTGTGGCTGGCACTGACTGCGGTCGCTCTTGTTTTCTTGTAACACGCGTTGGCGAGCTCGATTCGTTCGCTTTGGGATAAGATCCTGTCCGTCGCGGAGTCGGTGCCATGAGTATCGAGGAAAGCACGGGGCCAGTCTTCGTGCGCCTAGGAGCCAATAGAGGAGGGGAGGATGGATATGGAGAAGAGACGCACAGCTCGTCGTCACTGTCGCCTTCCGAAAGAATAGAAATTCGGCTTCTTGAAGATGCCCGCGAAAGCCTAAATGATCTCGGGTCTGGAAGACTTGACTGCTCGGGGGGCGAGGATGCAGACGGCGTGTTGCTGCTTCTCAAGCTCTCCAAATTTGATGGCTGTAGTTTGTACTGTGCCCCATCCTCTGGAGTTTCCGCTGATCTTTGCTGGTTTACCTTTCTAAGTCCGCCAGTATTCTGCCGAGATACTTTTAGCAACTTCCCATGAGAATATGACTGAGAGTTAGGTCGCACTGGATTTTCACATGACTGCAGGCTTCTGTTCACAAGCGAGCCGTCCATTTTGCTTCCATACTGCATAAGTTCACGCAACGGCGAACCTTCCAATGTCGTATCTAGCATGCCATCATCATCAGCGCCGTCTTCAGTGTTGCCGTGACTCTTTTTGGTAGCTTTGCGGAGAATTTCCAGCCTTGATGCATATTCTATTCGCTGTTCGGTGCTATCCATCGCACTGCTGACAACCGGGCGTACAATCTTCCTGCCGGCTCCGATGCCGAGACTCTGGGCTTCGCTTTTAAGCCGCTGATACTCGGCCTCATGTAAATGGGCAGTGAACTTTTTAGCCACCTCATATAACTCATCCTCGACCATGCAATACATATCGTCATTGCCGATCCCTGAGATCATGTATCTAGTGCGTGTGTGCGTTAGGAATAAGCCAGTACACGAAGAAAAAGGCAGTGTAGTACATACACTTCATCAATCTTCTTGCTAATCTTTGGTGGTAGCGACAGGGGCTTATCCCCCTGCCCTACATCTGAATTTATGCTGCCGCCATCTCCTGCTATGTGCTGTCGTTTAATGGGCTGCTGGTCGGACAGTGGAGGAAGGCCTGTTTTCTCTTTGAGGTCTGGTGTTTCATTTCGATCCCACCCGGGGGGCAAACTCCGGGGCATCTCAAATAGAAGAGTCTGTGGCTTCGAAAAAGGCAAGACCAAGGAAAGGAATCTAAACCGGAAGCAGTTCAATAAAGGGACACATCGCTGGGTCCATTGGCCAAGAAGAGGACCCGTGACACTTCAGGTTATTGACGCGCCAAAGCAACCCTAACATACAAGAACTTGCGCTGAGCTTTAGGGTAAGGTATTGAATACCCCAACCACACAGTACCATCCCAAGCAAACCTACAGTACATAAAGTACATAATAGTGCCTTGAAGAAACCAATACACGCCTCATCGATCACATGTTTGAATGCTGTTGCAGCTCACGCACATTTTCTTTCCTTGCAGCTAATTAAGCTTACTACTACAAAGCACACAGCACCAAAGAGATAGCGGCTAAGGTTTGAAGTAGCTGTTTGTGGCGAGAAGATTATGAGCGAGAACAAACTAGACAAAGAAGGTGGCACTTGTATGCAAGTTAGTGAAAAGAATGAATGGGCGAGCTACAGGGTAAGATTGACGCCTGTGAAAGCCCATGAAAGAAGACTGTGACTGTGAAAGCTTTCAAAGGGATGAATAGAGCACTGTGCGAAATCAGCCCTCACACACTTGTCACCAATACTTGCAGCAACTTCTGAATAGGCTTTGCTCAAGATAGCTGTTGCTTGGCTAAAATTGAAAATAAAAAGGGCACAATACCCTCTCGTCATGACTTAACTCCAATTCCTCGTCTGACTGTCTCCTGGACTGACTATCTTTCTACTTGCCTTATTAGCTTTTATTTGACCAGGCTTTGCTTTCCTTTGTTGATCCCATCTCCACTTTTTTTCCTGAAGCTCCCCCAAGCTGCCTTAGCATCTTCTACCTCTACCTTTTACAGACTGAGCTTTCTCTCCCCAAGTCCTTGTCTACCCCCTCTCCTCTCACCCCTAGATCGAAATGACAGCTAGCGTTGCCGTTTCTGCCCCCGGCAAGGTCCTTCTGGCTGGTGGTTACCTTGTACTGGACCGTGAATACTCGGGCCTGGTTTTTGGGCTGAGTGCCCGAATCAACACTATTTTGGCGCCTATTGAGGCTAGCGAGGGCGCCCAACCCCATGAGATTGTCGTCGAGAGCCCGCAGTTTTTGGATGCTATCTGGCGGTTTAGTTGGCATCTGGCACCGGCCGACGGCGGCATTGTAGTAACCCAACTACAAGAGTGAGTATTTACGCTATTTTCTCGTTGCTTCCCATGGCGGTTTCTTCTAGTCGGCTCTCTTCATTGCAAAGGAGAGGTTAGGCTGATGGTAAACATCTGATGGAATGATGTCGCTACGGCTCTAAATACGCAAGTACGCATGCTAATGACGCCTTGTTTATAGTGGCGGCAAGGTCTCTCCTAATCCTTTTGTTGAGACTGCTCTAGGCTATGCCCTGACTTTCGTCCATGCTATGAGCCCTGAGGCTTCTAAGCGCAGTATCGGCGCTGCCAAGCTTAAGATATTGGCGGACAATGACTACTATTCTACCCAGAGTCTGTCTGCTGAGGAAGCTTCTCGCCGGTTCTCCCACTTTGGCACCCCCATAAGCAAAGCCAACAAAACCGGCCTAGGGTCTTCTGCTGCCCTGGTAACATCTCTCACCGGTGCTATTCTAGCGTATTATCTAGATTTTAAGCTGGAGAGTGCCAAGGAGAAGTTGATTCTACACAACCTGGCCCAGGCTAGCCACTGCGCCGCTCAGGGGAAAGTTGGCTCTGGCTTTGACGTGGCGGCCGCCGTCTTTGGTTCCTGCAAGTACCGCCGCTTCTCACCGTCAACCCTGGGCCCAGGAAACATCCCGGAGCTGGGTGCTACCGGCTTTGCTTCTAAACTCAAGACTCTCATCACAAGCCAGTGGGATGCCAACATCAAGACCGACGTCTCGCTGCCTATAGGCATGGTCCTGGCCATGTTTGATGTCGCTTGCGGCACTCAGACCGTCAGCATGGTCAAGGGGGTTCTGAAGTGGCGTGCTGAAGATCCCTCTGGCTCCAAGGCCCTATGGGACAAGCTGTACATTCAGAACGAGCGGTTGGCAGCTGTCTGCCTGTCGGGCAACAAGGCCAAGTTCAAGCCCATTATCGAAGGCATCCGCGTTAACATTCGGGAGATGACTAAGCAGACAGGAATGCCTATCGAGCCCGAGTCTCAGACGAAGCTACTCGATGCCATCTCCGAAGTAGAAGGCGTTCACGGTGCTGTCGTGCCTGGCGCTGGAGGCTTTGATGCCATTTCTGTCCTAGCTGACGAAAGCGCTATGGAACGGCTGAGAGCCTTTGAACACACGTGGAATGAGAGAGAAACCGTCAAGACAAGGTTGTTGCATGTCATAGGTGAGACTGATGGTATCAAGCTGGAACCGCTTGCCAAGTTTGAGGGTTGGATCTAAGGGCTCCCTAAGAGCTAGCCGGGCGCTGGTTACAGTGGTAGAACTATGCATCAGTCAATGAAAGTATCAAGATACAGCACATTACACGTATGTGACTGTTACGTTTCTCGTGACACAAGGGGACGGGTATCCTCGTTTTTCAAGACACGCCCTGGTCGCCCTGGCAGAGAGGATTTGATAAACTGAATCACTAGGGTGAGTGTCAGCTAGGTAGCACTAACCCTAACACGATTTTGGGGCAAAAACTTACTTCGCGTCACGTGACTCACAGTAGCTTTGCACTTAGCTTCATCCAGCAAACGAGTCAACCACAAACCAAGCAAATGGTGATACGCAGATTCCTCCATGGCAACATGCACAATTAGCCGTGGACATCCACATGACACGTCTTCAAAGGCAATAAGCTGGAACTCAGCCTCATCGTCCTCTGCAGGTGCCCGGTACCACGTTGTCTCGTGACTATTCTGAGCCACTGCCTTGAATCGCCATATTAGAGCATCACAACCTTTGATACTAGTAAGTGTGGGGAGAAACTCCCAGATGGCAAGACAGGACTGCTTAGCTCTACTTAGGCCCAAGCCTAAACCTAGATTCAACCCCAAACGACCAGAGTTGGAAGTATTCGAGCGCGAACGCTTGGTAATAAACAGCTTTGCTAGTGCAGCAACAGAAACCCCGGGCCTTACAGTCGCAGCCGCTGCCACACTGGCGATACTGAAATGACTATCAGAACTGGCAGCACGGGTAGTCACAGGTGTGAAAGCAGGGGCTGTGAATTCCCTGTCACTGACGTGTGAGCTTGACGACTGTCGATCACGCCCATTAGTTAGATGGTTGCGCGCCCCACTGCGCATAGCGCGTATAAAGTTGGGTGCCGGTCGCGCCTGTGTATCAGTAAGCATAGCTTTCTCGAGTCGTACGGCAGCGATGGCCGAGGAGGTACTGGCAGCGGATGAGTAGGGAGTCAAACTCATGGGGACGAGCGGGCTAATTCGCAACAAGGTATTTTCGTTAGGCAGTGCTATGGCAATGTAGCTCCGGCCGTGATATGTGGTGGTGCGCAGGTGGAAGCGCTCGTCACCGCGGTGGTTGACTAGGGCAGTGCCGCACATCCACAACGAATTGCTCGCTATAACGGGCTCGGCCGAGGCACTTTGCGTGGTGCTCACGGGCGTCATCGGCATGGGTATAGCTGGAGGCATAGGCATAGAGGTATGTAGAGCCGGCGCGGTATTCGAGCGGCGTGTAGCGAAGGACGATCGTGAAGGCCGCATGACGGGGGAAATTTTGTGGCAGTAATGGGTAGGAAAGCTATCTAGGCAACCTGTGCAGAGCAGAGGCAGAGAGGCGAAGACAATCAAGGTGGACTGACCCCGTTAGGGCGCAAAGAGAAAAACATGGCAACGCCCAAAAAAGCGCGGACTTTTTTTTTGGTTACCTGACTTGAGTCGCTTTTGTTGCGTACGTAAAGACACTATATCTGATTTCGTCAGGATTAACGAGTACTTAAGACGCCTTTGTTATAGCTTGAAGCCCAGACCAGTTTTCTATTTTTCATCACGGCATGGCTTTATCCAACGCATCAATGACGTCACTGCAAGCAGTAGGAAAAAGTGGAGAAATGATAGTAAATGCCCAATCGCAGTTGGTGGCCTAGAGTACTGGGTAAGTTTAATAACAGAAGGAAAAATGCTTTTTTTGAATGCGTACGGAAGCTAACATTAAATGCGGTCAAACCTAGTGCACTATAGCCTAAAGCGCCAAAGACGTGATATAAAACAGCCTCTACCCCCACCCAATCCTCTATATCTCCTCACTTCCACTTAACCAATGTTAAACTCGCTCGCCGTGTTCATCATCATCATGCTCTTCTTGCGCAGCATTCTTCTCGCCGCTAACATAGCCTCTGCATCATCATCGCCCGCGCCCGCATTGCTGCCTGTACCTGTCCCACCACCTGATGTACTCCTTGCACCATTTGCTGCAGACGTCCTACTACCTGACCCACTACCGCTTGTGCGCTTGTTGGCCGCCTTTGCCGCTTTGGATGCCTTGCGCTCAATATTTTTGCCAATGCCGCTAGGCGCATCACGAAGGCCAAAGCTCTTGGCCATGTGGCCTAGATGTAGGTTAGAAATATCGAAAAAGACACGTTCCTCCTTGACGTGCGTAGCATAGGCCCGCACGTGCGAACGGAAGGCATTGCGGCCAAGCTCAAGCTGCTCCTTATTGTTAGGGTCAAGCAGGCGCTGTTCGAGATGCAGCTGCAGGTTCTCAGCCTGGCGTGTAAAGGACTTGTCTTCCATACGCGCGTGTGTCTCAGTCGGTAGCTCCCATGGCAAAGCCATAGCATTCTTGAGAACAGAGTCGTAAAGCAACGGCACAGGAGCTGACCCAGCCTTAAGTAACTCGACATAGCCTTCTTCAGATCCAGGCATAAGGAATAGCGTGGCTTTTCCGGCACGTCCGGCACGCGCTGTACGGCCGATACGATGAATATGGTCTTCAACAGAGAAAGCTGGGTCTAGCTCGATAACATGGTCTACATCGGGAATGTCCAGACCACGTGCAGCCACATCTGTAGTGACCAACAAGCCAGGCTCTTTGCATTTGGAAAATGAGTCAAGCGTAGCCGTCCGCACAGATTGTGGTAGTGATCCATGTAGCTTATGTACTAGAACCCTGGGGTTGGCCGCAGATGTGATATACGACGCTTCAGACACAGTGTCAGGTGTCTTGGACCCACCAGCCTCTGGGGGTATGGTTGGCGCAAATGCTGGCTTAGGCTTACGGAGGATATCGTAGTGGAAGTCAACTGAGTCAGCACACGAAATGAAGAGAATAGCCTTCATGACTGTGTCTCGACGTGCAAACATGAATTTGAGATACGATAGTAGCGTGACAAGGCGTAGCTTTGCTGGCACAATGAGGTAGGTTTGTTTGAGCTGGGCCGGAGCCGAATATGCTTTTCCACCGACAACTAGATGGCCTGTCGAGGCTTCAGTTGCATCTGGATCCTTGGTCTCTGTCTCGTGGAGGCTGGTAGTTTCTTTGTCATCCTTGCTGTCATCGGCTTTGTCCTTTTCTGCATCCTTTTTCTCCTCATCGAGATCCTCCTTGGTCACAGCAATATGCACAGCATCGTCCAGACTCATTTCGCCAAGTCGCTGGACCGTCATTTTCAGCGTGGCCGAGCAGAGAACCGTGACTCTTCGTTTAGGAAGAATTTCTAATGGCATTCCGTCGTAGCTCTTGGTAGCTACCTCGGCTTTGCGCAACATGGTAACAATCTTCTTAACGTCCTCCTCGAAACCCATGTCCATGAGTCTATCGCCTTCATCCAAGATCAGCCAGCGCACTGTACTAAGCTTCAGTACTTGTGTGTTTGTCAAGTGATCACTCAGACGACCTGGTGTGGCTACTAAGAAGTTGATTCCCTTGCGTATCCGTGCCTTTTCGGCCTTTTTTGATTCACCTCCAGTAATCGCTGAGGCTACTAGCCATGGCAAACTCTTGAGGAGTTGCTGAAGCACAGCGTGTGTCTGCCTAGCTAGCTCTCGTGTCGGCGTCAGCACAATAGCAAAGATACCCGAGTCTCTCTGGATCTTGCTCTGCTTGCTGAGAGCCAGCACACGGTGCACCATGGGCAGCAAATAGGCCAAGGTTTTTCCGGAACCTGTCTGGGCCTGTATAAAGGCATCGTCCTCAGTGTTTACCATCAACGGAATCGTCTTTTTCTGAATAGCAGTTGGATGGGAGAGCTCCATTTTGGCTAGTTCACGCACTACGCGATCTGATAGGCCCAACGCGGCAAACGATGCAGCAGGTCCGGTAAGGGGCGCATTTGTGGGCTCAGCAGGAGTAGAGTCAGCGGCACGCTCTTGGTCCATGTCTGTTACGTGTTGTGGATTAGATGAGAAGAGACTGGACGTGACATGCTTCCCAGGGCCAACGGGCCGCTTTGACGGGCCTCTACTAGCGTTGTTATTGCTGTTGTTTGATCCGAGATTCGGTTGATTTGGGCGCTGTTTCTTCGAGGGTCTTGAGTCGTCATCGCTATCATCGCTTGGCCGCCGACTAGGCTCTTTGCGCTTGGCTGGCTCGTCGTGGCTGCTAACCGTACCATCCGCCTCGCGACGAGCTGACTTTTGAGCCCGCATTCGGTCTCGCCAGCGACCGCCCTGGAACTTGACATTCTGTTTGACTGGAAGGTCGCCAATCTCAAAGTTAACCAAAATTCCGTCGTCGGCCATTTCTGAGCGGGTTTGTGTTGATTGATGTATTCGTTGGGAAGTCAGTTGGCGCAGCAAGGCAAATTGTCCAAGGCCTGAGGAGAAAAAAAATGTTTGGGAACCAAAATCCTGCAACCTTATCTTATCACTAATCCTACCTGTGTAACCTGATTCCAATGTTACACATAATAGATAGAATCAAAAATATGAATACATACAGCTCGCTAGTACAGTACTTGTTGCTTGTTGACCATGCACATGCAATACGAGGTTTTGTAATGACTTCCTACTAAAGTCAGCTGGACTCTGGCATAATCACGTGTAGTAGACTAAGATTCCGCATAATTAAACTTTGGACATCAAACTGCAGCTGATACATTCAATTCAGCCCAGGGCAAATTCGCCCTTGGGAATATTAAGATCACAAACGCCTATAAAAGAACTCCCTCCAACAACTGTCCTCCAAAACACAGCGGATATCGAAGCTGATGTCCTAAAATCCAGGCGCGAGCCAAGGGCTTTTTTCGTCGGGGGGATGAATGTTTCACAAGGTAAACACAGGAGATTTGGCTGAAAAGAAAAAGCAATAACCCAGAAATAATAATGCAAAACTCGTGTTATCGTCGTAACGACAAAGGGAATAAGAACAGGAAAGCAGACCCAAACAGGAAAACAACTAATAAAGACGCAGGTCAAAAGACTAGAGAAAAAAATGGGTAAAGTTAAAAGAAAAGAAAAAAAAAGGGATTCAGCTTTGCTGGTGCACCCATGTTGCCGCAGCACTAAGCAGCCTCAGCATTTAGCTACACCCGCATTCACTCTGTACCTAGTTAGGTACGAGGACCTCCGTCTCAGCAGAGACAAGTAAACAGAAAAGAAAAGAGAGAAGATCGTAATGGGAGGCCGCATGTCAATCGGACAGACCTAAACGGGATTTGGTGGAGTGGCGCAAACGATCTGCAGGTGCCGCTACGTCCACGGGATCACCAATCATGCAAAGACCCGCTGGGCCATTGCATCCAGAGGCTGCAGCTTAGGTTTTCGCTGTGTGGTATAGTATGTGGTGTGGTGTGGTGTGGTGTATGGTATGTTCGTCTAGTCGAGATGTACATACGTTCATGTATATGCAGGTAGAGGTGAGGGAGAGAAGAGGAGAGTCAGAGGCCCAGGCTGTGTGAGCTTTTCGCGTATGACAGGTGATGGCAAGACCGTCTCTAGGCTATGGTAGAAGCAAAGCAATCGAGCGAGGTTGTATCAAACGTCAATTCAAGCATTCACGCTGACGCTCATGGGAACAGTATTCAAAGTGCCGTCGAGAGCAGCGTTCTTCATTCTAGCACACCTATATACAAAGGCCGCGGATTAGCATGTTTCCCCTCTATCGGTGATTTTGGGAGGGGAGGATGCACTTACTCGTCCTCAGAGAATCCCGGCAGCGCAAAGGTATCTTTGCGGAAGTCGAACGGCGCAGACTAAATATCACCAGTAATGTTAGTATTTGAACAATTGTAGCAAGGGCATTAGAGACTGCAAAGGAAACGTACAATTTGGATCGTTGACATCTTTGTAGGCTTCTTGCGTCTAATGCGAAGGGCACTACTCAGTCGCAGGCAAAATTCTTTGAAGTTGTGGGTCGTGGTAGCGGAAGACATGGTGAGGAGGGTTGTGATTGTATAGGAGTATGTGCAAAAAAGAGATGAAAGAAAATTGGAAGAAAGAAGGAAAGACCTGAGTCAAGACGTGAGAAATAGACGGCAGAGCAAGAGATAAATGTAAAACAAGAAGGATAAAAAGAGCACTAATAATCGGTAGTACCCCTCCAAAGCTGTACTCAATACGGCAGTAGACACAATAACGAAGGACCGTAAAACACAGCACTCCCCAATTTAGCACTCTGTGTGATTCGATCAAGATTTGTTCCAGGGAAACGTAGGAATGAAAGGACTAAAAAGAAAGTTACGGTAAGAAGACGACTAGGCCAAAAGAAAGAGGTCTCAGGCGAGTCTTTGAGTCCACAGGTCTCGTGTAGGTAGGAGGTGTGTATGGTATGCCGTTAGAAGGAGAAAACAACAGAGACAAAGGAAGCTGATGTGGGCGTTCCAAGGCGTTGTTGTTGCACAGCCCAAAAATAGCTGTAAGCACAACGAGGATACCGCGAAAAAGAGACCGGGTCGAGATATAGTTGGGAGGGAAACGTTTGTCGTGGTGATTATGAAATCTAGACTAGGAAGGTGCAACTCGACTCGACTCGATCTTGATGGATGAACGATAGGAGGAAAACAGCAAGAACGATTGGATCGATAGTTGCCGACGGGAGGTAAGGGAGAAAAAAGACACCAGTAAGAAAAAACGGAGATGAAATAACGAGGGACAGAAATTAAGAAGGGTGTAGTGAAAATAAGGAAGAGAAAAGCAAAGGAAAAAAAAAAAGAGTAGTGAACGAGTGAAGAAAAGAATCAAATGAAAGAAGACGAAAGGTTTCAAAAATAGCAGGTATCAAACAAAATAATAACAAAAAGAATGTGGTTTCATTAAGATAGTCAGGCAAGACAGGAAAGAGGAAGGAACGTAACGACCAAAAAAGGAGGTGCTATTTCTGTTGATTTGGTTAGAGGGTTCAGAAGGGAGTAGGGAAAAATCAGGAAGGGACCACAGAGAAAGAAAAAAAAAAAAAGAGGTTCCGCACGAGGAAGGTAGCAAACCAACTAAAACGGCAGGAACAACCTAAAGAAAAATGAAAGGAGAGGGATAATTAATTGGTGAAAAAAAAGAGGCAATATCCCAACGATTGACGAGAATTAAAAAGTTGGCTAGTATGTGCAAAAGAATGTAGGAAAGAACCACCACAAAGTTCAGATGAAAAAAGGAAAAACGGGAATGAAGGTCGCGAATAAAGGGAAGGAACGGAAGCAAAAAGGAACAGAAGGAAATTTGTTTCGTGATAGACAACGCCCGAGACGTAAAGTCGAGCCACTCCTCTCTTTGTGCGATATAATTCTATTTCTTTTACTCTTGTCTGCCCAGGCCTTGAAATGACTCTGGAACACGCGGACTCCCAGTCAACCCAAATGAGCACGTTAAAATGACCCGAGATTTGAGCCTTCTAACTCCAAGCCTCTCCTTCACTAACTCTCTAACTCTGCGCCCTCCTTCCTCTTCACCCCTTCGCCCCCCCGTTAGTCCTGATGCCCTAATATGGATATCTCATCTAGGGGTCAAATCAATTTTTGACAGCCATCAAGCCATCCAGCGCGAACTATCGAAGTAATATTTTTCTGCATTCTCCAACACCACACAACCATCACCCTAGACAAGGTTCAATATTGGAAGTTACCCCCCGTTTCCCCAGCAAGAAAGCTCATCCAATATTAACGTACAAAGCCCCCTCCAGGAGGCCATGTTTGTCATGGTTGGCACCAATAACTCCAAATACTACGTGCTTCTAGTAGCCTGTCCTGGCCCTAGCCATCCTGACCAACTAACTGGCTACTGAGGATCGTAAACTCGTATGTGCCGCATGCAACATGGAGCTCTCTTTTTTGCCAGTATCCAAAGAGCGATCCTATATCTTTGTTTCCGCTAGCCAATGAGCCTTGAACTTGGCCTTTGCTCTTGCATCCTATTGAACGAGTCAAGCCCAATCAAGTTCAAGATCCATATGTGCATTCCAGGGGCAAAGCGGTAAAAAAAAAAAGTGAAAGAAATCCTGTCGGAGGAAAAAGCAGTGAGCTTCGTCGTTTGAAGATGGAGACAAGAGAAGCTTTGGACTCTGCCCAGTCGGTGTTCTCAACTGCTTTTTCCTTGAGGCCAGGGCTGGCGCTGAATGTCCCCCCCCCCCCGTCCTGCTAGGTTTGCATCAACGATGGACAGACAAGAGCCCCGTCATGCAGGCCCACACTCTGCGCAGTAAACACAACTAGGGCGACAGCACGGTTGTGTGTATAAGTGGTCGTCAACAAAGTGCACTGGTGATGCTTTCAATGTATCAAGTCGTCTGCCAGCGACTGCGAGAAAAAGGAAAATCACCAATTACAATTTCGCCCGCGCCAGCACTAGTCCATCATTACGCCTGGAGTCACGCACTTATGAAACAGGGTGTCTTGGGGAGCAGCTAGCGAATCAACTGGCGTTTTTATAGGATGCAAGGGCAGGCCCCCTCGTTCAGGGCGTTCAGGCACAAGACGGCTACGCGGAAACAAAGAAAGTCGAGGTTGATTATGGGGAAAAGCCCTGGCGGCGGGTAAAAGAATAGGAATCCAGGCAACAGCATAGAGGAGAGGGACTCTGTGGTTTAGTTGCATTTAGGAGCAGGTGCCCCCTTCGTGGCCTTGTGGTTTCTAGTTGGATCTGCAATGCACCACCAATCCAAGTACCACACAAAAGTACTCGCATGAACAAGGCAACGCACACATCTACTATAGACAAAGATGCGTGCAGTATACATGTCCAGTTTTATGTCTATTTCTGTTCATAGCATGACAATGTAACAAGCATGCGAAATCCGACCCCCTCTGTTGAGACAGACTAGAAAACCTAGAACAAACATTAACCTCCCGCACTCTCGGCCTCAAAGCCCAGCCCAAAAAGAAGCGGGAAGAAATCGTACCTCGCTTATTCGCTTCAAAAGTTGTCGGGCCTCTCTCAAGAGCCCCAGGCCCCAGGCCCCAAGCCCCAGGTCTCAAGGCCCAATGCCCTGCCGCCTTGCCATGCGTATAACGTATAGAAATTAAGCAAGGAAGCAAGGCAACACAGCACGCAAGTTACCTGAAGGAAGCATTACGTATAGGCAGGCATAGCTGAAGCACGTTGATCAGGTTCCAAACAGCGTTAGTTATGAACAGATCAATGAGACCCTTTTCTCAGCTGTCGACAGCTGCCGGCGGCTGCATAGATCCCCAGGGCGGTCGTCGTGACGAAACTAAACAGCTGCCATCTAATGCCATCGCAATCGTCAGCGCTGTCCAATCGACGTCATAGAAACATGACTAGACATAAAAATGATCTACAAGTCAATGCTCCATTTCCCACGTAAGTCTGCAAGCCAGAAATGTTATCTCCAAAAAGCTCAAAGGCTTAGTAACACTTATCTAGCGCTACAAGCCAACACTCTAGCCGCATAGAACCCCTCTTCCTTACATAACTAAAGATAAGTCCTTATCTAATGTGCTACTGATAGGCCTAAGCCACTACAATAAGCGGCCACATCACTAAACACGCTGTACTATGGCACTAGCTACCATCCATTCCCCTCTAAGCCGTCATCGTTCCTAGTTCCCGGTAGCTCCCCGCACCCACGGCGGCTTACTGCTTATCATGCTGAAAACTGGCTATATACAGAACTTCCATTTTAGGCCAGCCACACAACTGAAATCTGCTGTTTCCAAGGCTTTCTATACTTGTTTGTTTTTGTGATACAGATACATGCACCACAAAGCCCACAGCCCCTCTTCTCTTCTATTCTGGTCTTCCTTTAATTCATAGGTGGCACAACGCACACATACACATCATCATACACTGCCCCACCCTGGCTTACTCACCCTCGCCCTCCTCTATATCGCCGACGCAAAGAACAGAGACGCCCTCCTCCCATCGCCATGTCTCCTGAAACTATCACCACAATTTCCCCAGTCACCAACCAGCCTATCATCACGCGCGATGGCATTTCGGAGGCTGAGCTAGAGAGCCTGTCCGCTGTGGCGGCCGAGGCGTTCAAGTCATGGAGCAAAACAACATTGCAGCAACGCCAGGCCATCGTTAAGAACGCCCTGCATATACTTGCCGCCAAGCGCGATGAGCTGGGCGCTGAGCTGACCGACCAAATGGGTCGCCCTATCAACTATACGCCCAAAGAAATTGATACTGCTATCATGCGTTCCGAGTATCTGCTCAAAGTCAGCGATGACGTGCTCAAGGACACACCCGGTGACGCCCAGGATGGCTTCCAGCGATATATTCGCAAGGTGCCTGTCGGCCCTGTGCTCATCATCTTTGCTTGGAATGTGAGTACTGGTACGCAAAAGGCGCCTCAGGTTTATAAGCCGCCGCCGCCGCCGCTCCATGCCCAGTGGCGTGTCTGGTCTATCTCACCCTAGCCCAATGTCTCACTAGTCATTGTGCATTCGTTGTAGTGGATATCCCCCTAGTGGGTGTTATTGTGTGACGTTTGGTGATTCATAATCATCACTACATACCGCATCTGGGTGGCTCTTGATGATCAAACAACATCTGTTGAAAACCGCTAGAAACCCCTGAAAAGGACCTCACTATAATGCCCAGTACTAACATGCAGCTCAATAGTACCCCTACCTCATTCTGGTCAACGCCCTAGTCCCCGCTCTGCTAGCCGGCAACACAGTCATCCTCAAGCCCTCCCCGCAAACCCCGACTGTCGTTGAGCACGTTGCTGCCGCCTTCGAGCAAGCTGGCCTGCCGCGAGGCGTACTGCAGTACTTCCACAGCGGTGCCCCCGCCGTGATCGAGACCATTGTGCGCAACCCTAAAATATCTCTCGTGTGCTTCACGGGCTCTGTAGCCGGCGGTCTGGCAGTGCAAAAAGCTGCAGCCGGGCGCATCGTTAACGTTGGCCTGGAGCTTGGCGGCAAGGACGCCGCTTACGTACGTGACGATGTTGATATTGCTTGGGCCGCAGAGGAAATCGTTGACGGCGCCGTCTTTAACTCCGGTCAAAGCTGCTGCTCTATTGAGCGTGTTTATGTTGCAGCGACTGTACATGATGCCTTTGTCGCAGCTGTGCAGAAGGTTCTGGCTGGCTACATTCTTGGCGACCCTACTGACAAAGCAACACACCTCGGCCCTGTTGTTTCTCGTCGCTCAAAGTTGGCTATTGAGGCTCATATCAAGGACGCGCTAGCTAAGGGCGCGGTCGATGCGACTCCTGCAAACACCTCGTTTGAGAATCCCCCGGTTGCTGGAAACTACGTCAAGCCAACACTGCTGACGGGCGTTACACATGATATGGCGGTCATGACAGAGGAGACTTTCGGCCCGGTCATTCCAGTCATGAAGGTGGCTAACGATGAGGAGGCGGTACGATTAATGAATGATAGCGAGTTTGGCCTCACAGCCAGCATTTGGACAGCGGATGTTTCCCACGGACATAAGCTAGCTGATGATATTGAGGCTGGTACTGTGTTTGTGAACCGCTGTGACTACCCAAGCCCAGTAAGTCTTTTTTTCCTCATCCATAAGTGACTTACTACTATGTCTTGCTGTTTTCCATTTGCCGCTTTCTTACCCTATTAACACCATATCTTTACATTGTAGGACCTGGCCTGGACTGGTTGGAAGAACTCAGGCAAGGGACAGACTCTAAGCCGTTTTGGTTTTGACCAGTTTGTGAAGCTCAAGAGCTACCACATCAAGGATTATCCAAAATAAGCAAGTTCTCGAGTATGTGGACATGTATATTAGATCTCGAAACAAGTATTAACAACGAATACCACACGTCTCACATCAAAATGGGCCGCAATTATCTACAGCCCCAAAGCCTACCTTCTAAGTTCCATGACTAATTACCTAGTCTTTCTACTATATGGCGACGGCATGAAAAACTAAGTCTTGCAGCTCTTGTCATGGAGTATAAGCCCCAGTGGATTGTAGTGGTTTTTTCATTCCCCAGACGTGGCCATAGCAGCATCTTGTTTTCTTTCTCTTTGCCGATAGCCCCTCAACACCTTCTCATAGAGACCCCTTCTGATCCAGCTAAACCATGCCTTACCTATTCCCCTCCATCGTTTTCATTGTCACTATCTTTGCTCGGAGCTTACAGTCAATTTCAGGTCGTGACCGAGTAGCCCTAGGATGCCCTACCACTGTAGAAGACAATGGCCTATTTCCTTGCATGGCCTAAGGGGGGTTCTCAGCGGGACTTGGGCAGCTAGGCGCCAACTCTGGCCGTATTAATAAGGGATCATCTGTGACATAGCAAGAAGGTTACACTGTATTACATTGTGTTATTTCTTGTCTACCTACTGTCATCCCGCAGCAATATTGCTGGGGGCAGCTAGCTGATTCCATCCTCCAGTGCAACTCCTAGGCAGTCATCGGCTGCAATTGCGCCTAGATTTCAAGCCTTTGCTACGATTCTTAGGACTGAGCACCAGGGCCAGAAGAGCCTTCTATCCAGCGTACCCGTCAGTTTCCGGAATTCGACTATTTGATGTTTTTTGGTCTGCGGCGATTGCACAACACCCAAAGACAGTCAGCCTTCGGCACGGAGTATAGCCCTCCGAGAAACACATCAGGATTGTTTTTTTCGTATGGATGGCAATTACAGTATATTGATTTTCTTCATGATGGCCGAGAGAAAGGCCTATTCAGCACCCCCTCATGGAGGCCCTCTCAACATCTCCTTCGGATCTTGCAAAACCTAGCAGTGGGAATTTGCTTGCATACTTTAACGTCTATCTACTCTTATTCCGCAGCACTATGACGCTATGTTTCAGATTACAGCACCTCCCGGACAGTCAGTAGTAACAGGAGCGCATATATTTTGAGCATCTCCTATGGCCTTTTAGGGTCCGGCAGCATATCCAGGAGGACTCTCTATCTAGCGTAGCCCAAGGATGTGCTTGTTAGGTTCCAGAGTTAGTTGCCGAGTCTTTTTGGTAGATGGCAACCACGTGAAAGGCCACTGGCTTTTGGCACAGGGGGTTTATTTGTATTATTTAACGTCTACCTACTGGTTTTCCACAGCAATACGACGACATGTTCTGGATGGAAGCAGTGTGGTTGATGTCATCTTCCACTACCACACCTGGACAGTCAGCGGCTGCAGGTGTACGTCGGCTTCAAGTATCTCCTATGACTATGTAGGGTCCAGCTTAGCAGGGAGGCTTTTCTGCCTGCCGTTGCCCAAAGACGTCCCTACTGGGTATGGTTCCAGGATTGGTTGCCTGATGTTTTTGGGTCGTGGCGTCCTGCCTATATAGTAGTCTAGCCTAAGAGGTCAACTTCTGTCGGCCTAGGGTGTTTTCCCTGGCGGAGTACGTCGGTTTTGTCCTCTGTTCGGCGAAGCGGTTGCCGTTGCTTCAAAGTAGTCCCTGGTCGTTAGGAGGAAGGGCTCTCGGGAAATACACCTTCCGAGCCCCCTCGACATCTCCTTCCGTTCCTGTCCTCGTTTTGAATCTCCTTCTCTCGTCCTCCCCCCTTCTCATCCTTTTGGCCCCCTTTCCTTCTCCTCTGATCTCCTCCTCTTTCGCACACCTTCTCCTCCCTCTTCTTTTTTTTTTAATTTTCAGGTGTCATAGTGTGCATGTGCTCCCTGCGTTTCTCACTTCTGTAGGTGTTTGAGGTTCCGGTGTAGGACACTATCTACGTACTTCGTTGCCTTTGTGTCTTTCAGTAGCTTGTCTGTGAACCTCTGACTCCATGGCCTCGACAGGGCCTTGTACATCCACTAGTGTCCTCGCTCCTTTAGTTGGTTGCAGTGTATACACCCACGTGGGCCTCCATGCTTGAAGAAGTCGTGGTACTGGTCAACATCCCCATGTCCTGTCCTGGCTGCCAAGACGTGTCCCAGTTCTGTCCTGTCCAGGCCTTTGTAGTTGGTTACACGGAAAGGAGGGCCGCAAGGAATATCGTTGATTGGGCGATATCCCTCTTGCTCTTTCCACCATTCTTCGTACTCTGTACGGAGCTAGTTTCTCCTCCATCTTTGCACTCCGGCTAGGCTCATGGGGATCCCGGTTAGTTCCATAGCACCCCAGCTTTGCTTGCTCGTCTGCCAGTTCGTTTCCTTCCAGGCTCACGTCTACTGTAGGCCCCGTATGTATGTATGTACTATTTAACGTCTACCTACTGGTTTTCCACAGCAATACGACGGCATGTTCTGGATGGAAGCAGAGTGGTTGATGTCGTCTTCCACTACCGCTTCCGGGCAGTCAGCAGTTGCAGGTATACGTCGGCTTCAAGTATCTCCTATGACTTTTTAGGGTCCGGCTTAGCAGCCAGGAGGCTTTTCCGCCTGCCATTGCCCGAAGGCGTCCCTGCAGGGGGTGGTTCCAGGATTGGTTGCCTGGTGTTTTTGGCCTGCGGCCCCGTCCATATGTCGAGAAGTCCAAGAGGCCAACGGCCCGTTTGTTTGTTTGTTTGTTTGTTCTATTTAACGTCTACCTGATTGATTCTACACAATAATACGACGGCATATTCCGGGCAAGACCAGCCGGGGATGATGTCGTCATCCTGGGCCGTTCTTGGGCGGTCAGCGGTTGCGGGTGTGCATGAGCTTCGGAAGCCTCCCTTGACCATCGTGGACCCAGTGTAAACACCGGGAGGTTCTTCCACTCGGCATTGCCCGAGGGCGTCCCCGCAGGGGGTTCCAGGATTGGCTACCTGGTCTTTTTGGCCTGCGGCCACAAACATGAAAAACTATCTACTCCAGAAGGCCAGCGGCTGTCGGCACGGGGTTTTGGCCCCGGCAGGCCAACGGCCCGGGTCCCGGTTATTCCTATTCAATGCCTTCTATCTCAAGATTTACCAAATGACTCTCGGATTACGTCCGATATGGTCTAGGGGCTAGGATATCTCGCTCTCACCGAGAAGGCCGGGGTTCGATTCCCCGTATCGGAGATGACGTCACAGAGAGTTTCTTTTTGTGCCGCCAGTATACATAATTCTATACGAACAACAGTCCTAGGGTCCGTAAGCCTATGGCATCCAGTGCTCGCGTATATAGCATTTCTCTTTTGTTTTTTAGAGTCTATTTGTAGTAGAAAAAAAAATCCAAAATCCAATTTAGTACTTGTTCGCCGGTGCTGTAAAGGATGAAATGATGACTAGACGCATGGGTTGAAAATAATTCATGGTGGGGAGCACAAGTTTCCGGCGAATTTTTTGCCTCCCTTTTCTATGCCTATGGTTGTCAGTCTACTATTTGCTTAACGTTTGTTGATCATCATTATCTAGCAAGTTGAGCACAGCTTTCGTCCCGAAGTCAGCTTTAAAACCGAATCTTTTTCTACACAACAGACAATGTAGGTGATATGATGCATAATGAGATGGCCAGAAAGGTAACAGGGATATCGAAAGGCAAGGGTTTTTAGAATCTAGGGTTAAGAGTACGGTAAGTCTATTCTACTTCTCGATGAAGGACTATTGAGTCCGAGAATATTGCATGTCCTAAATAATGGTCTTCTGTGTTGTTTCAGAGAGAGCAAGTCGTATGCAATTGATTTGTGAAATCGTGGGAAAAGGGTGTAATTGTTAGTAGGTTCAGAAGCCCTGCATTATACATCCATGCATTCGCCGATGTAACATTTATACAATCGGGTTTCTGATCTATGATGTACCACATGCGTGTATTCGCACACATGCATTAGCCTGCTCATGTAGTGTGATGTAATAATGCGACATTTGTGAACTCTAGAAATCTAGATTGGAGGCTGGAAATGGAAAAAGAAGATCTCATAGAACAAGTTAAAGATTCGATTGAAGCCGGAGATTAGAACATGATGTTGAATTACACGCGTGTTGATATCAATGTGATACTTTCATCGCAGTTTTGAACAGGAAGATCGTTCATCTCATGTCATCTTATCTCATGAAAAGCGGTGAGGAGCATGTGCTGTAGTTGTGAGACAACGCAAGACAGCTACAAAGCGTATGCATGAAAAGAATAACAAACAAAGCTGACAGATTGCAATATGCGCAGATAATGTATAAAAGTGCAATATGGGGAGAGATGGCAAGTCGGCCTAGTCAGAATAAGAGGAAACTATGCTTGCTGGGCCCTTGTGAGGACAATGCACTTGAGAGGCGAAGTTTTTCTTCTTCTATTGTTACGACACGCACATCATAGTAGAAGAGAACGAAGAGTGGGCTAGCGGCATGTGCACGCATAAGTAAAGGCAAAGGGCGTGTGCAATACTGTGAAATACGGCACTGGCTTGTCTGGGGGATGGGGATGAGAGGCTAGTAAAGAACAAGTAAGGAAGGAAGCTTTGCCCTTATTAGGGCCCTTGCCTTGTGCTTGTGATCCTTTGCTGGCTTGTGTATGTATAGCATGTGAAGAGATTCCTTTGGCTTCTATAGCCATCTTGTTGTTCCCAGTCTAGACAAGTGAAAAAGAGTGGGCTGGACTCTTTATTTTCATTCTAAATCGAATACTAGAAATCCCGCTTCCGATATCATCCTAACTCCACCCCGGCCAGAGGTCAGGTGGAGAAAAAAAGGAATAGAAGGGACCCACAGCTATTTTGTCAGAGATCGGCTATGGCGGAAAACAAAAGGACTTGGGGGGGGGGGGGGGGCGGCAAGAACAGAATAGCTCTCTGGAGAACCCCGAGGATCCGATGCTCCGAGACTTCGGCGTCTAAGCTAAGTGGTATAGAAAGACAAGGAAGGCCCGGGAATTAAAGAAACGCGTTTTGAGTGTGGCTGCCTGATTTGGGCTAAATTGTCGCTGATATATTAGGGCGTTCTAGAAGGATTGCTTCTAGCTAAGGCGGCGCTGCTGGTAACAGGCTGCAGCTCATACGAATCGCTGGTGCTGGCACCTTTTCATTGGCATACACTTATACTTACTTGCACTTGCATGTGCGTTTCCAACATGCATTTCGTTTTCTGCCATCAGTCAGGGCAGAGGCATTCTTTGCGACTTTGGATTCGACTTCTGACGCTGATGCCCGCTTAAATTGTGCCCCGTGATGTGAAGTTTTCCTTTGAGTCAACAGAGGGACGGATGTTTCAGGGAAGCTTACTTGCAGGGCTGTCGAAATACGTGTTCGTGTGTGAGGGGGGGGGGGGGGGGTGGAAGAGATTTTTTTTTCTCTTATCTTATCTGTTCCGGCTTCTTCCTTTCCTGTAGGAGCATGCCTCCGTTCATCCGCTAAAAGGAAGGAGGTGTAAATGGCTCAAATTTCACTGACTTGAGCATCAAGATGGAGAACTAAATGGTTGCTGTTTTTCGCAGGGCGTTTTATTGCAATTAAGGGCGAGAGACATGTGTTTTTCTTATGTTGTAGACATCGATTGGCTGAAACGATTCGCATGTCGGCTGTCCGTACTTGGAGACGAATATAGACAGGACGGATGGCATAGCATCAAGCTCTTGGATTTGTGTGTTGCCAGTTTTGTCTCATGACATAATCCAACCACGACTGCAGAATCCTGGCTCCGAGCTCTGCTGAAAACATAGGAACAAGAGACGGTGAATAAAAAGTTTGCATAGTAGTCCTCTTTGCTTTTTAGTGCGGTGGACACCAGGGGCAACCAGAAAAACAGAGGGCTCGAGGCAAACCACACAAACAAATACTGCTGGCCCAAGTTAAGTGGGGAAAGAGGCAGAACCCTGAAGGCTGGACGGGGGACCTATACAAGTACATCTAACGTCGACGTCGGCGGCCATGCGCTGAGCTGGTTCCTGAATGTAGTCTGATGCACTAAGTAGAGGCTACATCTCATCTTACCCATCCGTATAACCGACAAATACCGTGCCTGCTAAAACTCAAGCGATCGGCGCTCAGCACTCACTCGGCCATCAAGCCATCTGATCCGAGTAATTTTCTCAAGTACCAAGTCCTAGAAGTGAATGAATGACTGGTTGCTTTTTCCCGCCCCTTCTAAACTAGAGTTTTCCGTTTGTCAGAGTGTCAAACAAACCCGCTTGGCTAGTATGTGCAGGGATGATGATCCTAGTTACTCCAGTTACTCCCCTCCCCGCCTGCACCGTAGCAATACTTGCACTACCTGCCTTGTTTTGCTTGCCAGCCTGCTGCTAACTTGCCCTGCTAGTCCTATTTATGTGCGTCCCGTTTGTATAGCCCAGTGGCTTCTTCTTGTTTGGTGTTAACTTCTTCCAACCCAGGGAAGCAAGGGAAGAAAACCCCTTCCCTGGTATCATGTACATGCGTGGCGTAGTAGAAGCAGAGTGAGTGACGAGAGCCAAAATATTAGGTGAGAGATGAAGACATCTAGCATTGGTTGCCTGGAATAGGTGAATGGGTATCTTGGACGGCTGTGACTGTACCTGTCGTCGTAATTGCTTTTTTTTCTTCTCGTAGGAGGCTCTTGCCTATCCCGTGCCGCTTGCTCTTATCTTGGTGTATCTTTTTTTTACAGTATTTTATCGATCCTTTTAACCTCTTCTCTTCCCTGCCGAGCTAAAATTCGTTCCTTTTTTACTCGTTGCTCTACACTCTCTTCTCATTTTTCAATTTTTTTTCTTCACTCTTTTCTTTGGTCTTCTTATAATTTCATTACACTTAAATCTCACAAACCATCTTCAGTCCACTTCACTGTGACGACTGTTCTTTGCCTTCGGAAATATTGGCTTTCTTTATTTCTAAATTCTACAGCAATTGCATTTCATTCTATTGAACTTCTGCGCGTTTGTTTGACGGCTTCGCCAGGCTGTCAGATGAACCTGCATCTTAGAATTCATCCTTCTTTAACTGTAAGTCCACACGCTCAACCCTCACCACGATTCTCTACGGCCCTCGAGATCAATCACACCACACACACATTATGGCTTTGAACGTTGCTAATAGACGCACTCGCTCTTTCCTGCAGTCCCCCCGTCATCATCCCGCAGGCTGCTCCGTCTAAATGCCTACCATCTACTCTTCTCTCTACCAACAGTTTATCCGCCAAGGATTAACAAAGTCTGTCACTCATGGCTATGCCCAGAGCGTAGTCGCTGCCACCCATCCCCACCTTCTTAACTCCCAGAATCGCCCGTCATTTGCCAAGCGGAACAGCAATCGTGTTAGCCGACTTCATACCCTTCAACTTAAGAACGCTTTCCACACTGAACGCCAAACATCCGGCCTTGCTACCACACACGACCATATCCATGACCGCGGCTTAGGTCACGGTGGGCTGGACGCCTACTTTGAAGCGCTCAAACAGAAGCGTGATGAAACTGCCGAGTCTAGCGAGGAGGCTCTCGAGGAGTGGTCGCAGTTTGAATTCCAAAAGCAAATAGAGTGGAAGCCCAGCCCTGCATCCATTCTTCTAGGTGAAGCCCGCCCCGTAATCGACGACGACTGTGCAATAATCGACGAAAATGGCGATGATGTCAACACTCCTCCGGGCCGCTATTCACCCGCCGATGAGGCTGCTTTGGCGCACATTGACGCTGCCCTTCACAGAGAGATTGACGCGAGATCAAGGCAAGAGTCATTAGGAGAGGTTTCTGACCATTCAGCTGCTGCCTCACCCAAGGCTCCTTCCTCCGCGGCTGTCTCAGGTATCCAGAGCTGCCATGACCAGCGCAGCCGCTCTCCTGCGCGGCCTAGAGCGCCATTGGTAGATGCACAAGCAGTAGCATATGCAAACCACCTCTTGGGTCTATCAAAGGCTGGTCGTTATCTTGAAATTCCCGCCGTCTTCGAGGCCATGCTAGTAGCGAAGATTCGCCCTCTAGCTAGTGCCTACAATGCCCTTCTTATGGCAGCCATGCACATCCCCACTGATAAGAGCGAAGTGCTTTCCAAGTCCCTAGAGGTATACACCGACATGCTCCGCCGTCGTGTGGCCCCCGACAATGACACCTACGACATCTTGGTTGGTCTCTTGTGCACCCGCTCTTTAGAAGTAAGTGGGAAGAAGGCTGAGCTTGAGACCAAACGTGTGCGTTTTGGTGGCATGGAAAAGGCTGGGAAGTTCATGTTTGCTTCCCATGAGCTTGAAGAGGCTATCCTTTCCGAAGACGATCGCTTGGACTTGGCTATCAAGCTGTTTACTGAATCGCTGGGGACTTGCCGCGCTTCATACTCTTCGGAGACCTACAACCAGCTTATTTCAGCTTGTGCTGCTAGCGGCCGCTTGTCCGATATGCTCAAAGCCTTTGAGCACATGGAGTCTCAGAATATCACTCCCTATGCCTCGATGTTCCCCCAGATGATCATTGCCTACGGCTCCAATGGTGACTTGACTTCTGCTGTCGACTGCTACAATGAATACAAGCAGCTTGCTATTCGGAAGGATGCTGGAGATGAAACGCTTGTTGGTCGCCAGGACTCCGAGGTTTATGCTGCCGTCATATACAGTTACATAGTAGCCAACAAACCAGAGTCTGCTATTGTCTTCTACAGGAAGATTGTAGAACTCCATGGCGCTGACGGTGCTCAAATACAAGATGCTCTGATCAACTCAGGGTTAGTCAAGGCGTTTGTTGATAGAGGCTCCTTTGATCAAGCCCTCGAATGGGCTCAGGGAATTAAGTCTGCTACCCGCGGTGATGCTATGGCCAGGATTGCTTTGGCTGCTGCCGACAGAAATGAGCGGAACACTGCTCTGGCTGCCTTTGGTAACATTCCTGGAAGTTACGGTAAAATTGTTGCTCCTGCTGCTGCTATGCTTGCTTTGAGTATTCGGTCCGGCGATGTTTCGTCTGCTATGAAATACTGGCAGATTCTTTCACACCCTGATATCAAGGCCACTACCGACATGATCGAACCTACCGCCATGTTTGCCGTGGCGATGATTGGATCTGGTCAAGTGGCTGAGGGCTTGGCCCAGGCTGAGCTCATGTTTGAGCGAATCAAGGCAGCCCAAAGCGAAAGCCGCCCGGACTTGGCCGACGAGATTGAAGAGGGCATGCACTTTATTGCCCACTACATGCGGTCTCGTGGAGTCGTCGATACTCGCAATGTTCAGCCCGTCTCTTTGATGCCTAATGCTCCCGTGCAATTAGTTGCTCCTTCTGCAGTGTCTTCTTTTGAAGACTCGTTTGACCCTTATGCACACAACACCGACTTTAAAGGCTCTGCCCTAATCTCTGAGGAGCTGGAGGGCGCTCACGGACGTAGAGCACCCCACATGGCCAAGGCTATGACTCAGTTCTATAACATGCGCCGTGCCGGCCGCCATCCACGCTACATCACATACGCCAAGCTAATCTCTGCTGCTTCTCGCGAGGGAAACATGGGTCTGTGCCTCGAGATCATGAACATGGCTCACACTGACATCCCTCTACAGTCGCAGTATGCAACTGTTCGCTATGGCTGGTCATCCATCCTTGATGCCATGGTCGGTGCTTCTCTATACATTGGCGATCGTTTGGGTGCTGAAGAGTATCACCAAAAGTTGTTGGAGATTGGTGCTACTCCTTCGGCTAACACGTATGGTCTATACATTACTACGTTGAAGGAATCCACCAAGACTTTTGATGAAGCATCTGAGGCCGTCAAGATCTTCCACCGTGCCAAGTCCGAGGGCGTTGAGCCTAGCTCATTTCTGTACAACGCTTTGATTGGCAAACTAGGCAAGGCACGCCGTATTGATGACTGCCTCCTCTACTTTTCGGAAATGCGGGCTTTGGGTATTAAGCCCACATCGGTCACATACGGCACCATTGTCAACGCGCTGTGCCGCGTTAGCGACGAGAAGTTTGCCGAGGAGCTGTTTGATGAGATGGAGTCGATGCCTAACTACAAAGCACGGCCGGCGCCGTACAATAGCATGATGCAGTTTTTCCTCACTACCAAGCACAACAAGGCCAAGGTGCTGGCTTACTACGACCGCATGCTATCCAAGGGCATTGTGCCTACATCTCACACCTACAAGCTTCTGATTGACACGCACGCTACTCTTGACCCTCTGGACTTTTCGTCGGCGGAAGCTGTTCTTGATGATATGCGGGCTGCTGGCGTTAAGCCGGAGCCGATCCACTACGCGTCGTTGATTCATGCTCGGGGCTGTGTAATGCATGATGTTGACGGTGCACGGGCGGTGTTTGATTCGGTAATGGCTGACTTGTCAGTAGCCTCTAACGCTAGCCTTTTCCAGGCACTTTTTGAGGGCTTGGTGGCGAATCACCGAGTGGCAGAGACCGAGCCTCTTCTAGGAATGATGAAAAGGCGTCAGGTTGCTCTAACGCCATACATTGCTAACACGCTGATTCATGGCTGGGCCGCAGCAAACAAGATTGAGCGGGCCCGAGCCATTTTTGAGGCGGTTGGTCATGATAAGTGCGAGCCCAGCACATACGAAGCAATGACAAGAGCGTATCTTGCAGTCGAAAAGCGTGACGAGGCACGTGAAATCGTCAATGAGATGATGAGCCGCGGCTACCCAAGTGCGGTAGTCAACAAGGTGCTTGAGCTAATGGGCTAGAGCATCTTTACTATTTCTCTCCTCATTTTTTTTCTTTTTTATTTCTTCTCTCTTGTTTGATGTTGCTTTGCGGAGCTGGAGTGTCCATTCCGCCGGAGTAACGGAAAGTGTGTATGATACCATTAAATCGGCTTTATTATCTTTATTTCGTTTTTCTTTCCCCGGCGTTCAAGGGGTTTACCAAACAAAAGGGAGGGAAATGGTTTTACGGAAGGGAAAAAAAGGGTACTATTTTGTGTTTTTGTTCATTGTTTTATTTTCTTTTATTGGGCGGTGCAGCTTTTCTCGCGATGTGTCTTTTTTTTTCCTCTTTTTTTTTATTTCTTTTGACTTGGAACAATTTCTTGAACACCAAAAAAGAGGCCGTGGAAAAACAACAAAACGTCAGCAAAGAAAATCTTTCCCTTTTTTGTTTTTTTTTTTCTTTTTTTCACCATCTCAACTCTCTGCTTTTATTGTTGCAACGTTTATATCATCAGCATGTTCTCTCTTCCTCTATTTTGCCTATTTATTTACAGATACGATTTATCAAGGCTTGTTTCCTTTTGTTTTTTTTTTGGTATCATTAAATACAATTTACAACACAGTATGCTTCTCTAATTTATAGCGCTCATCATCTTCATTTAACACGTCACATGTCCCATATCTCCCGCCATTGTTGCTCACTCTCTCCATCTCCCCGACCCAGTGGCCTTTCCAACCGCCCAAACCGGGCTTCCCTGCCTGAATTAGCCTCTGGGAGACACATCCACTCACCGACTGAATCCGGCACTTCCTCGCGTATATGGCTAATGCAAATCAGTGCTTGTTGGCTGCTTAGCCCTGGCAGCCCACCAATACCAGCCTCTGCTTCGCCTTGATTCCGCAACAGCCGCATACACTTCTCCCGTACATGTGCGTCCATCCCGCTGAATGCCTCATCTAGAACGACAATTTCAGGACTTTTGATCACAGCGCGCAGGAGTAATGCAACCCGCTGTGCGCTGAAGGAGACCTGGCCAAAGAGATATTCATCTGCCCAGTCTGTCGATTTCGTAGTTGTGCTCGTCGAGGAAGTGCTATGCGAATTTAGCTCTCGCTCAAATGCCTGTAGTGCTTGTTGAATGCGCTGCTCAGCATGCGCGTCAAGTACCGGCGGTGCCGCAAATGTTGGCGCCCACGCGCTAGCAAGAACTTGGCGTAGCGATAATCGGCGTGGCATGTGTTGGTGTACTTCAGGGCTGGAATGGCCTATGCGTGCCTGCACATCCCAGAATGTCAGAGGCGGTATCGACGAGCCGGGCTGTGGCAGGCGTGTGCGGCCAAATAACTTTATTGGCAGTGCGTATGTCTGCGGATGATCAGAGCATAGCAACGCAACAACGGTGGTTTTCCCCGACCCGTTGGGCCCGAATATGGCCCATCTCTCACCTTGACGTACAGTCCAGTGCAGCCCCGCAGGCCAGTTGCCCAGTGCTACTTTGGACCCATAGCGGACTTTGCATCCGCGCATTTCGACAACAGGTGTGCCTTTGTGCGGTGTTGGGATAGCAGTAGCAGAAGGGTTTGTTGGCGCCGGCACTCTAGCCGACTTGTGCATGCTCTGCTTTCCCAATACGTCAGCCCTGGCGCCAATTTTCTCTACGCGACAGTCATCTGCGAGCATGACCATGTGCGTGATCCATTCTGGCACCGGATCCTGTGGTCTCCCTGAGATCATTAGCCGCGGGCTTGCGCGTACTGCTAGAGAGTGCAGAAGTGGACTCAATAAGCTGGTTGTTGGTGGATCAAGCCCCATGAAGGGCTCATCTAGTAGAAGCACCTCGGGCCGCTCAAGAATAGCGCGCGCAATTCGCGCTCGCCGCCCCTGCCCATTGCTTAGAAATGCTACAGGTAAGTCGAGCAGCGGCTCTAGACGCAAATCAGCCACAACACGCCCAAAAAGATCCACAGGTACGGCAGCATCTGCACGTAGTGGCTGGCTAGGGTTCAGCTCGGTGTTTCCAAGGAGATAATCACGCAGTGAGAAATCGGTTTCTTCACGGTGGCTCTCATAGCGAGCGGAGAGATAGGCCGAAGTAGTTACATTAGCCGATATGCTGTGTGCATCGGCGTCAAAGCCAACATATTGGATCGCTTTGATAGGACTTTTGAGGCGGTCGGATACGGCGTCCGTCGAGAGGTACGGGAACTCCCGTGATGTTGGTGGATCGCTTAGATGCAAACCACGCAACACTTGCAGAAAAGTTGTCTTGCCTGATAGCGAGGGCCCGACCACAGCCCAAGTTTCGGCAGCAGTGGCAGGTAGAGTGAATGATAGCTGGGGAAAAAGCGGCGGGTTAGGCCGTGCTCCGTGTGCAGTTAGCTGATGCCGAAAGAAAGTTCCATTGGTAATGCGCACAATAGGCGGCGGTACTCTCATTATTCTAATGTTTTGGACGTTTTTGAACCTGAACAGATGTTGCTGGCGGCCATCAATAATAGAAAACAATAGAAATCAAGAGGACTGTACCTAAGCCAGGATTACCAGGATTGCTGACCCTGATCTAGTTCGCCTAAACGTTAGGGTTAGAATTGGACATAAAAGGCCGTCTTTCAAGGCCCATGTGTTTGGTCTAGACATGGTAGTGATGGATATATAAATCGACTGAGATCCGCTCTTGAAGCAAGAATCAGACAGACATACAATCATCATCAATAATCACTTATTCGCTCTTCTCCTCTTTCTAGGACATTCAGTGCGTACTGTGTTTGACTAGGATATTTGTGGGGTCTAGGTGGAGAGCTCAAACAGCTATGGTGGGGCAGAGAGTGTTATGGCTAGGACAAGGCTGTGGGGTGATTACAGTACAAGGCTGAAGTCTGTGCAGGTGGCAGCAGCTGGCGGCAGACGCTACGCAAGCTAGCAGCCTGGGTAAGCTTAAGCTAGGCTAGGGAACATCATCACAATTCTGCCTGTTGATCTGATCAACTAGAGAAACAACGTTCCAAACAACACTCACTTCTTGCAGCCAGGCAAAAGGATACTTCTTATTTAAATATTCCCAAATTATTTCCCAATTGCCCGTACAAAAGCTGCTCATTATGGTACGTACGCCCAGCTATTTCTCTCCTTAATTCAAGCTCAAGCATTAACATAACCACTCAATTTACACTAGGCCATGCGTATCGTTCCCGAAGCCTCAACCAAGGGCACCTTCACACACACCCAACAGTCGTTGTCAGCGCCATCGGCGCCCGGTGTGCACGACGTCTTCCGCTCAGGACTCGGCCCCTCCGCCGCCAACAGTACGACAGCCTCACTGGACCCTAACGCGCCTACTAGCGGCCACCCGCTAGAAGCCCGTCTCAAGCAATGGGAAGCAACACGGGAGAATCTCCGCATGCAAACGTTGCGTCGTGTATACGGTATTGCGGAGCCGGTGCGCCAGGGAATGGAACTCAAGATCGTTCGTGATTCGTCGTGGCGGCCAGCGGTACTGGGCGGCGGGTTGCGCAGCGTTCATGAGGACATCCTTCGTGGCAAGGACTCCGAAGTTACCTGGGAGGACATTTACACTGGCGATGAGACAGTGGGCGTTGCTGGGTTCCATGCCGAGATGGAACACAAACTGAAGATGCAGTAAGTCATCTGCATATAAGGGGCTGACAAAGAAGGCAGAGGTGGGGAAGGAAGAAAGGGGCATAGGGGCTTAGCAAGACGTGAGGGGGGAGAAGATATAGCATAGCCCCCAGGACAAGACGAAACCCTCGAGGCCTTTGTTTTCTCTAGAACATTGTTGATGAAATGCAAGCATGATATGACCAATGAACAAAGCCATTTTTATTCCTCTACGAAGGGCAACGGCAGGTAGACAATTATAAAACAGTACGATACACCGCATAGTAGGCAGTTTATGTATGATGTCATCATGTATACTTTTCAGGGTGGCGAACAGTAGAAAATGAACACTGGCCAATGAATAAAGACGACGGACAGAGTAGAAAAAAAAACAAGGAAAGAAACAAGTATATGGATACTAGACTGGCTGCATCAAATAGACAGCAATATGAACAATGAACTAGGGGGTGTGTTTGGGTTTGGGCAAGAATGAGAAACAGAAGCAGGGGAAGGGGGGGGCAACAGCAAGCATCAACCAACCAAGCTCTACAAAGCTCAGATGGGCCGGATTATGAAAGGGGCCACGATATGAAGGGTAATAGGCGGCGACTTGGGATGAAAATAGGACCAGCCAAGAAGGAAGAGAGGGAAGTGTGTGCGTATAAGAGAGAGCAGGAAGGAACGAGGCTAAACTTCCTAGGAGTAGAGATGAGGGTGATATATACAAATGAAGGAAAAAACGAATAACGAGCCAGACAGACATAAACTGCGAAACAGCGACAAAAAGGAAATAAAAAGCACATGAGCCATAAAAACAAGAGGGCGAAGAAAACAAGCAGAGAAACGGAGTCTGAGAACTTATAATATCACGCAGCAATTAGCCGACTCTGTGCGTGTGTTAGATCTTGCTAGTGTTTTAGTGTTGACCTTGGGCTCGTCGTCGTCGGCGATGACATCGGCTGGTTTCACGGACATGTGGACGATGTTGGGAGCATCAACACTGAAGCGACTTTCTAAAGCAGGGCGAAACGACGTCAGTTAGCTGATAGAGCAATACAAACACATTAAAACAGGAGGGAAAGACTTACGCCGTAGACTGTCCCGGTCATTCAAAAGCCTGCCAAAGTAAATCAGCCTGATACTATTGGGACTAGCCGGCTTAGCACCCCAGACGTCATCATGCCACTCGCGCAAAATCAGCTCCTTGAGCGTGTACACACTGATACTGAAGGGATCGCGCTTCCCCGATGATGATTCCGTTGATGGTGATTTAGCATCGACGTTGCGCTTAGCCAAGAACTTATCGTCAATCTCGTACGAATGTCTAGCACCGGAGGCAAGCAATAACGATATACGACATACGGAATTAACATCGGTTTCCGCATTAGTGTCTGTAGAGGTATTGGGGGTGTCCATTTCAGTGTTCGCGGGCACCTTATTGTCCTTCACTTCGACAGCACCCTCGCCAGCACCGTTGTCGCCATGGTTTAGCGGGGGCTGGCCATCAATCACGTTGATATCAGTATCAGCACTAGTATTGACGGGGCGGAATTCCTTGCGGTCCTCCTCAAGCATGGGACCAGCGCCCAAGACTGTAGGGAAGCTAGACGAGGCCATTGCGGACATGCGGACGGGCAAACAGGAAATGTGTCAACTATGCTAGCTGACAGAGAGTAGGAGCAACGGTTTGCGGGAGATCGAGGGAGTCGACAGATGACAGTAAGAGGCAGAGGTGCTATGGCGTGCGTCAGGAATTAGAGAATAGCAAGACGACGGAAGCGGAAGCGCAAGACGACGGGACGAAACGAGGGGAAAAAGTAGCAGAGAAAGAAGAAAGACCTGGCTCGAATCCAGGATTGACAACGATGCAAGCGAAAGGAAGAAAAAAGAAGATCCAAGAAAGGACAACGGGCGGGTTTAAATCTGCCTAGATGAGGTGAGGTAGCCGTTTGCTATTGTGTTGTCGTTTGGTAGTGTTTGTTGCAGCTGCGATAGTTGTAGGGCTACGCGATAATAGGACAATACTGATTATCGGCGATGGCGTCGAGAGCTGTGATAACGAGTTTGATTTTCACAGCTGAGAGTCGAGTTTGGGGGGGAAGGAGGGAGATAAATGAGGAAAACTCAATTATCACGAAGATAGAAAAAAATAATAGAATTAAAAAGGGGTGAATTTCCAGTGGTATTTTCGGCTGCTTTTTGTACTTTTTTGTGCTTCGCAAGGAGAAGAAAAGAAAAGCGTATCAGGAAGATTATCAGGAAAGAAAAATAGAGGCAAACAACGGCAAAACTAAAGGCGACAAAAAACAGACGAAGACAAGACTTGACAAAGAAACCTCAGAAAATTGTGAGAAAAGAGACGAAAAGAATGTCGAAAATGACGAAAATTTTGATAAAAAGAAGAAAGGACTTGCGAAAAATGACAAAAAGGACCTCATGTCTTCATCCCAGGGTTTCCCTTCTCCATTAGGGTTAAGCATAACCTATTCCGCTAAGATCACTCCGCGCCTCCGTCTTTCCCCTCTGGTTGTATTTCATCTTTGGTACCTGCAGCTAACCCACGAATCCGCTTGCCCAGGCCCAGCCAGACCAACTCCAGGCCACGCACAAGCCCGCCGTCAGGCCCGCAATGTGCACCGTGCCCCAATAGCCCCGTGACTCCGATGCCCCGTTGGTGATGGTGATTGCGTGTTGGCTGTGGCACAGAAACTGGCTCGGTTCGGCTCGGCTAGCTGCATTGGCATCAGTAGAAATGCGTGACTGGCATTGGATAATGTGCACGGAAAGGATTTTGAGGGCGTGGGGGAGGAGGGAATCTGGGGAACACAGGTTCAGGTTTAGGTTCAGGCTCAGGCTCAGGCTCAGGCTCAGGCTCAGGCTCAGGCTCAGGCACAAATGACAAAGGATAGGACGACGGAACACAGACATAGACACAGGCACAGGCATATGTACAAAAGATGCAGGTAAAAAAAAAAGACATTGTGCTATGCTATAGCCTCCCTTATAAGGCCGCCATCTCCCATTCCCCTTCTCCCCTATTTCTCCCCTCCCTCTCCCTATCTGACATCGCCCCTACAGCATCAGCAAATCCCCATTACCATCTTGTGGTGTCTGTGGCGAATGGATCATTGCCTGTGGCGCATGCGCTGTGACCACATAAGGCATTCCGCCCCCCATGCCCATCCCACCTCCAATACCGCCACCACCACCAAACATATCGCCGCCATCCAGATTCATGCCCGCCATCTGCGGTGTCAGGCTCGAAAAGTATGCATCGGCCTCACTAAGCGCCTGTGCTGACGATGTAGCTGCTGCCATCTGCGTATTCATATTGTTCTCGAATCCGTTGGTCGTCGGACTTCCCATAGCTCCACCCATGCTACCAAACATGTTCATTGGCTTCTGGGCCACATCGTTAGCCATAGTTGGGATGTTCTGCTTTTGTAGCGCCGGCGAGTCCTGCAGCTTTCGCGGACGAGCCGAGCGAAATACACTTTGCACAGGCTTGAGGTAGACCGTAGCTAGTGTGCCGACATTGAGACACATCTCCTCAAGTGTGTGTGGGTCAAGTCGCTCCGACTCTGAGCTAATGACTGGCTTCTCGCCCATGACCACTTGTTTGGCGGCTGCCATATCGGTTGAGAGCAGCCGCCAGTACATATACGCACGATCGCGCAGGTCAGGATTGTCCGTCTCCTCTGTGGCCCACTTGAGTACACGCGGGACGAGTTCCTGGCCCTTGGTCGGTCGTTGGATGAACAGCTTGACTGTTGCTGTGAGTAGGGCGAGCTGTACTTCGATAGGCTCTTCGGAGAAGCTGTATAAAAAGTCCTCGAGTAGCGCCTCGCTGTTTTCAATGCGATCGGCGTACTGGCCAATGACCCAAACCATGGCAGCCTTGGCCTCGGGCTCGTCAAGCGAGTCTAGGTGCTCACAGAGCGTGCCAATGATGGATTCATATTGGTTGGGATATTTGCGGAAGATGTTCTTGATTACAACCGTGGCTTCCTGCACAATGTATGTGATCTTGGTGGCTACTAGTTCCAGCAGGAGGTTGATGCAGCGGTTGGCAGCAGACTCAATCTTAATGGCCAGCTTGCCAATTGCACGGACCGACTTGCGCACGAAATGCACATCGATTTCTGTGGCGTATTCGCGGAGTTCTGTTAGCACCTCGTCAATGTTCTTCTCGTTGGCTAGCATGAAGATCAGCTCTAGCTTCGTGACTTTGACGTAGATGGGATCGTTATATTTGCAAAAGAACACGCGGATGTCGTTGCGCAGCACTTCGGGCCGGCGCTGCAGAATTAACAGAGCGTTTCGTAGGGCCAAGTACTGCACTTCAGGTCCCTTGGCTAGCAGTGTTACGAGCGGTGGGGAAAGCTTGCGGCAAAGGGCTGTGATTTGGTTTTGGTCGTCAATGTAGTTCATTAGGTATAGCATGACTCGAATGCACGTCAAGACTACAGCTGAGTTGGAATGCGATAGCCGCGGGGCGATGCGCTCAGCTAGAAGAATTGCTTCGCCACATTCTTGCGGGACGTAGGACATAAGGGCTTCGAGGATGTACGTTTGGCCCCATCTGAGGATAGGTATTAGTAGAGGAAAGGTAAGTAAGAGAAAGTAAGGACTCACTCAGAGCAGTCTGCTAGAATGGCTACCATCTTAGATGCATTGCTGTAGTCGATCGTAAGCTTGATCGCATCACTCCGCTCCCAGATGTCTATCAAAGCAGCTAGTGCACTGGCAACTACGGTCGGATTGTCATCGCGTAGTAGCGAGTTTAGGCGATCAATTAGATCTGAGTTTTCCACCATGGCTTTATCATGGTCGTAGAGCTTGGCAACACAGAAGGCGGCTGTTTTGCGCACGTAAGGGTCGGGGTCGTTGAGCAGGCGCTTAACCTGCGGAACAGTGGCCTCGACAAATTCGCGCACGTGGATGTAGGACATGGTGCGGAGGGCAAGAGCACGGATTAGAGGGCTGTGGTCCATCATATCCTGGAGGAAAAGAGATAAAAAGAGATGGTTAGTGGGGAAGGGGGGATTGCTTCTGAGCAGAGTGAATATTAGTAGCTTACCTGCTTGAGTACAGGAAGAGCACTAGCAGCAACATCTGGCCTCGCGCGCGCATAGTTGACGAGGAAGAGGAAGCACCTAAGAACGTGAAATTATCAGCTGCTATGTTGCACATGTATAGTGGATGGTTATATCATGACCAAAGCAGCAAAATCGGCTAGTTGCTCTAGTCGGGCCACTTACATCTTCTTGATTTCGAGACTTGGCAAATTCATGCACCCAATGACGTCAGGAAACAGCGCCACCATATCATTGTTGCTCATAGTCATATTGGCCACAATCTTCTTTAGCGCGACCTTTTTGCTCTGGAAGTTTTTGTCTTTGCGCGTGCCCGACGTGAGCTCAAGCCGAAGCTCGGCCACTTTGCCCTGCATGATTTGCTTGTTAGTCTGAGGCACGGCCAACACGGGCGGCGGGGCATAAGCAAGAAACATTGGATGCGTGCGGGGAGTGAGGAGTTAGAGGGGATAGTGAGAGTTAGGGCAGAGAGCTTGTTAGCTAGTTTCCCGTTTTCTCTCCTAGCTGCTAGAGACACACGCCTTAATAATAATAAAGCAAAGTGCCAAAACAATCGGGGGAAAAAAAGCCATGGAGGGATAGATATAAAGTTTAAAATAAGAAAGGAAATAAGCGAAACGACTAACTAGTCGTTGGCTGAGATGACTTGAGCGGAAAGATAAGGGCTGGCCGAGCTGAGAGCTGGGATGAAGGTGGACACAGAGTGGACTGATTGACACAGCAAGTTTACAGCCTTGACTTTTCTTTGTTTAAAAGACCATGAGCCACACACAATAATTGTGTCTTCAGTTTCCAAAGTCTCGTCCTCATCTCTGCAATATGCTGCACCTCCCTTCGCTTGTATCCTCTAGCCAGACCTAAGAACCACTCAATGAATGCCACCAGCGCCAGAAAAAATGGCTGATCATGTGTGTAACAGCATCCTCGCGCTCACACACAAAATTGCAAGTTGCCAAACACTGGCGCTACACTTACTCGGGCAAACAGTTTTGAATCTCCTTGACTGGAAGACATGGTCGGCTGAGCTTAGACACAAAAAGACAAGGCTAATTTTTGCGCAAAGCAGCTCTCAAGTACTATTATGTAGGCAGGGTTGTCGTTAACGGCGTTGTTGTCGACTCAGAACAAGCCTCGGGCAGTAGTTTCAAGCGGGACGGATGGATAATTTATGTAGGCTGCCAGGAATGGAGTCTCTGTGGGGTTGAACGGCCGATATGGCCTCTGTATATGACCCGATCAAATCAAAAGAGATAAGGTGCTGGTCGGCGAATATGTCGAGACAACTGTTCGGATGTGTGCAAGACCACGTCGTAGAGGGCTTGTTACTCTAGGGTGCCGTATTGCCTGACTTGCCGGGCAATAGAAGCGTGGCCGCCGAGATACGAATCAAATCGGGTACGGTCAGCTAGGACTAGCTGAGATGCGAAAAGCAAAGGTCTGCGACAATGGTGATGAGGTGAGAACAAAGCGAAAGTGTCCAGATAATATAAAGACAACTGTGTGCGTGACGAGTGGTCGTTCTCAAGCCAGCAGAGATAAATGAACCAGGCAAGGCGCAAACAACATTAAAGACAATAAAATAAATGGAAGGAATACAAGAGACAGTAAGTAGTTGAGATTAATGGCAATGCTTCACCAAGAAAATGGGAAAAGGAGAGAAACCGCAACCGCCGGCATAATTACTAGCTTGAGGCTGCTTAAGGCCTTTTCTGGCTGGGCGCTGGTGGGAGGAAAAGGAGTGTAGAAGATAGACATGTTTAGCCGGTATTTAGCCGAAGTATGTTCACAGTATACCAACTACAACAGGGGATTGTGAGATACAAGAGCTATAGCAACTGATTCTCTGGATAGCCAGAGATTCTTTCTACTATAATGGAAATACATCTTCAGATGAATTTTCCCAATGTCTGTCTTCAATCCATCGTCAATCTTTCTTCTTTCTATAGTGCTGTGCTTGTCTTTCTCTCCGCCAATCACAGTCCCCATGGCCGTGCTTTTAAGTGGACCCACCATTTCGATACTTTGTCCTATGTAAGATCTATTTGTCGCCTCTAAACCACATGGTTTACATTTTTGATCAAAGCCAACAACCTCTTCGTCATATCCACCATCATGAAGGCCCCGGGCCAATCTCTTGCCCCGTCGTGGGTTTCTGATCTGCAATCACCACCTCCCGCCCGCTCTAAATCATCCAACATTGCGGATCCGCCATTATACCCGTCCCAGGCCCTCACTAGCAGCAAGGTAAGCTTCCAGGCTCGGAAAGATGCAACTCTACCATGCGTAGTTTCTAACAACTCCCACCCTCTATTGCAGAGACACAAAGAACCCAAACTTGCTCCCCGTGAGCAGCCTACGCCTGAACAAATGGATGCTCTGAAGCTTAAAAAAGCCTGGGAGGTTTCGCTGGCCCCCGTCAAAGGCCTGCCCATGACCGCCATTATGATGTATATGTCTGGCAACTCACTGCAGATTTTCAGCATCATGATGGTCGTCATGGCCTTTAAGAACCCACTAGTCGGCCTGCTGAACACCAACCAGGCACTCGATCGCTTTGCGACTGAGCGCAACAGCGGCTCGATCCTGCAGGTCAAGCTAGTCTATGTCGTATGCCAACTTGTGGCACTAGCTGTAGGTATCTGGAAGGTCAACTCGATGGGCCTTTTGCCGTATGTCTTCCACTCCATTTCCTCTAATAGTCCCTTACTCTCTCTTCTCCAAAACTATGCTAACCCATTGCCCTTTGCCTCTCCTTAGAACAACGCGATCCGACTGGCTCATGTGGGAGGCTGCGCGCACTCCGCTCCAAACTGCGATTCCAGCTCTGTAAAACAAAATATGAATATATCCAATTCCGGTGATAGCCCCCAGTGTAGTGCCGCATATTTCGTTCAATCCGTGCATTACGTCTCTTGCAATACGCCGTGAACTACTCAATATTGATGATGTCACGATGAAGCATATGGCAACCCTAATACAGACCCTAATCACATGAGCTCAAAAGTATACGTACATAAACAAGTTTATGCCACATTTTGGCCCAGCAAGAGCTCAACCTTAAGCTGGTACATAGCTACACTCTACACTCATCTGTCGTTAAAAGAAACCCGCAACGTCCCCAAGTCAAGGTTCACTCTGAATCTAAGCCAATCTAGACGCAAAACTAGACCGCGTGCAAGTTATGACTGATCTCACACCAGAATTTAACAGCCTATTAAAAGGCCTGGAGGCTCCTCAGACCAAGCGCTACCAGCTGAAGATCGATGACGTCGATGCTTTCATACGTGAAGCCTACCGAGTAGTGAGTAAATATTTGCTAAATGCAAGCCCCTGACTTCACACTGCTAATGCCCTAATCCTTTGGTCATGCTCGTAGAACGCCTTAATCTTGGATCTTCATAGTGAACTCAAAGATGTGCGCAAAGCCTACCTATCAACCGCGCCACAGCGCAAGTCCCACCTCCGCATTGCTCAGCCCACCCGCGAGCGTGTGATGACCGATCGTGAGCGCGAAGATATCGATGCCAATGCGAAACAGATGATCCGTGAGCTGAACGCCAGCATTCGTGCGCTTGACGATGCTGAGCAGTTGCGGCGCGAGACGCTAGCCGCCGTACATACGAAGCGCTTTTCTGGTGGTGGGCTTGGTCTAGGCGCGCTAGGATCGTGGGCTGCCGGTGGACTGGTCAGTAGAACGGCTAAGAGCAGTGAGCAAGTGCAGGCTGAAGAAGCGGCGGCACAGACCACGCTGCACCGCGACGGTGTGCTGTGGCTGTTGCGACGCCGACTAGAGCTTTGCTGCGCTACGCAGCAGCATATGATGGAAACGCGGCTGACGCGAGAACTGGAGAAGAATAAGAGTGTGTTGGCTAGATCAGCGGTGGGCAGTGTACCGCTCCCGGGCGTGCAACCAGGAACAACAAAACAGAGAATAGCAGCAAACGGGCTACCGCCGGACGACACGCTTACCGGGACGACAACCTCGGAAGCAAGGTTTGATAGCAATGGGATGGAGCTGACACAGGAGCAAGTCCAGATGTTCGAGCAAGGCAATAGGGCGATGATGGAGCACTATGAGAACGCATTGGGTAAAGTGAGGTACGTAGAAAACTGTTTATTTGCTTATACAATTATATATGCAGAAACTGACTGTCTACTTTCTACTTTGAAACAGGGGCGCGGAAAAATCTCTTGTTGAGATCTCAGAGCTACAGTCCATGCTAGTCAACAACTTGGCAACACAGTCGGCAAATATCGAACAATTGGTAGCTGACTCCCTTAACACTACAGAGAACGTTGGTGGCGGTAACAGGGAATTGAAGAAAGCTACACAACGACCAAGTGCAGCACGATATACGTTTTTTGCTGCAAGTGGACTATGTGCGTTCTTGGTGGTTTGGGATTTGATAATATAAAAAAATAGAATAGATCAATGACCAACCGAGGCTGCAAAACACGAGCGATCGTAAAAGTATTGTCCGAGTCCATATGCTATATTGTATCCCATAGGGAGTAGGGGTGGCATCAGATTGCACAATCTACTGATATGATGAAGTACAAATTAGAAATACACTCAGGGTTATTTAGTGACTTGGGAATAGCCCACCAACTAGATGGCCACCATCCTCTTTCCTGGCTCCCTTCTGGGTGCTTGTCTGTATCTCAGGCTACGAGACTACTATGGTTACACGACTACAATACATGAGGTAAGGTTATCAGGATCGTTACCTATTATATAAGCTCCATGTGAATCACGGAAGATATGGGTGGGAATGGGAGGTGATTAGAACGCGATATGGATGAGCTTTACCAGACTACAATGTTGCTAGTGACTACCTCCGACACGTGCATGACTCTCATGAACCAGGTTAAGATGTCTGCATAACAGCGTTGTAGTAGCGATTGATTGTTAATGCGCCAAAACCACATTTTATTATCATGGCTGAATCTAGGCCATACAGGAGCTTCGAACAAAAGTTACGCCAAGGATATCGGTATAGCAAAAGCCACTCTGCTGGCAGAATATAGGCTATGTAGCAACACCAACCACATTGTGTATCCATGGTTTTATCGCCTTCGTCTAGGGGAAATCAACGATGTGTGTGTGTCAAGAGTGGAGTGCTGTTTCTGATTTCACTACTTTGACTGGTACCTAGATAAGTCTGCATTTGTTGATACTTTGATCCAGTCTGAAGAATAATAAGCAATGTAGACTATACCTTTCCTGTAAAGAAAGACTAATAGTGAAGATCTCTTTTCTTTGACATCTATATGGCCTCTAAGATTATTTGTGCCTTACACATGCATACCGTTCAATGGTAACTGACCGACTTGACGAACGCGAGTCTGTGTAAAGAGCTCGTCGTTCAACGCATCGAAAATCCGTTGATATCTGACTAGATGGAAGTTATTATGAGCAGGAGCGTAATGGACAAATGGCTAGCTTGCAAATCAAAACACTAGCAAGCTTCTCGATAGCATATAAGTCCTAGCGAGAGGGTTCTATAGCGATTCCCCTAATAAGCGGAACAGAGTATGACACTGTCGGCTAACTACTCGTCTTGACTAAGCAGGTAGACTCTAGAACAGAATAAGCTTGGGCGATCATGGGCAATTGGTTAGAAGCCTTGTATTGAAGTAGGGCGCGAAGTCAGCTCCAAGTCTTTCTGTAAGGCCAAGGCCCCTAGAAGATGCCCTTTGTATCCAGATGAGGCGAGAATGGTGATACTAAGGTGAGTTGTGAGGAGTATCTACTTACCCATGGCCAGACGTGAGACGTGGACCATGTGCGCTTCAACGAAGAGGAATGTGGCTCAGCCATGACGCACTTACCAGCGCTCTATAGTTTTGAAGTGTCTGGGATCCATCATAAGCCCAAGGTTTTCGCTAGACAGCAAGTACATCCAGCAATGCATTCAAATCCCCTACCGGCTCAAGTATAGCCACAGGGTGGCAGTGCGTTTGACAAGTAGTCCGACACCCTAGGCCAAGAACCAGTAGTTCAAGCCGCTCCCGGGTAGTATGGTCTAGCCAACCGAGCAGCAGGCAAGTTTAAGTTGTATGTTGCACTGATGATAGGTAGAAGATACAACTGGTAGTTCTGTAGGTGGTAAAAACCATTTATTAAATCATTAAAAACGTGAAACTACAGCAATAATAACTGCACTAGACATATGCACTATTTTATTATCCATAGACAACAACACAAAAATCCGGCCAATTGAAAAGAAAAAAACAAAATCATATTTAATCAGGGCTCATCCTACTTGCCCAGATTCTTAATTGGGTCGAGGATTTTGTCGTACCAGCGGCCTGGCTTCCAACCGCCAGCAGAGCCGACATTGCTGCCTGACCCAGCACGGCTCGAAGCACGCAAATTCATGCGGACACGGCCCTCAACCGCCATGTTAACAACATTAATGACAGCAAAAGCGGTAGAGCCGATAGCACGGAAAACGGCCAGACAAGCGACAGACCACATGAGGAAACCGAGGTAGAAGTTGTCGCCAATGTTGTCGATACCGTAGATCTCGGAGATTGCCATGGCCAAAACAGCATTAGCAATCATCCAGACCATGACCATGTACGTACGCACACTCTTGTAGTAATCTTCCTGCAGCTGTGACTCGGACGTCGGTGGCTCCTCAACTGCTAAACGATCACGCAAATTGCGGAGAGCCTCATCATAGCCGGAGTCAATGTCGACTTGCTCTGAGGGCATCTCCAGCTCAACTGTTGAGCCAGAGCCTTTACCTATAGCACCACCGAGATCAGTCTTGATAATATTGTCACCCTTGGTTCCCCAGGTCACATCGTGGGTGTTGCAGAAGGCATAAATCTGAAGTGTACAAATGTAAGACGGTAAAAGCATAAAGTACTGGCCAGCCGATGTGATCAAATGCCACGGGTCGAGGTAGATCAGAGACATGAGAATGTACAGACCGACTGTCGAGGCCGTAGACACAATGAGATTGGTAAAAACGTTGCTGCCAATAGAAACATCAGCACCATCGGGCCCAGTGAACTGGTAAACGATGATATAGATGCAGGCAAAACTGTTGTAGGCCATAATGATGCTGTAGAGTACCATACTCGTAAAGTATAGTCTCTTGGCACCTTGTGGTCGATTACCAAGCGAGACAATGAATTGCGTTGCTATCAGCAGTACACACAGATAGCGGAGGGTGATGAAGATAATGTTTCCAATGCCATGGCCAAATGGGTCGACTTTGTCATCAGCCAGACCACCAGTAATGAAGAAAAAGGTCAGGTAAAAGTTGGCAAGCGAGAAGTAGGTGAAAAGCAACTGGATGAACTGGTAAATGAATTCCACATGAAGCAGGATCTTGCGTGTTAATGTGTGATCGGTGTTCCAGATCTGCTTATAGTGCACAAGCGAATAGACAGCTGCAAAAAAAGCACCATTCAGCCAACGACGACGCTGCGAGATAAACTCGGGCACAGAGTCTAAAACAGAGTTAGTAGTTATTCATTTTCGCGAAGACGCTCTATCAAGCAAAACTCACCAGGCACATCAGTTTCTCCTCTACAGCCGCGTACGTACTTAAGCACCCAGCGCTCGCCACGTTTTGCAACCAACTCCCAACAGAGAATTCTGTCTTCGGCCAGATACATGTTAGCCGTGAACACATCAGCGTCCTGGCCATGCAGCGTCTCGCCCTTAAAGTACTGACTAAGAGGTCCATGCCCCGTCTCGTCGTTCTGCAAGGCATGGTACCGGTAAGCCGATAACGCACCAGGCAGCACAGTAATGTACCCAAAGGCAGATTCCAGAGGCTTATCCAAAATATTAGACATTTTGTACTCAAAGTTCTGTGATGCCACAAGCGGGTTCAGCAAGTTACTGCCATAGCGACCCTTCATGGCTGTGATCTCACCACAAGCACCAGCGACATTGGAGTCTGTGTCAAAGGCCTTCCATAGGTAATATAGAGAATTAGACCCAGGGCGTGTACCAACATCCAGCAAAATGCAGACATTAGGGTTAAGCGCTTTTCCAAAGGCATTGAAGAACCAACGGTGTGAATTGAGCTTGCGCTGGTTCTTTTCCTTCAGACAAAAGATCATCTGTACAGGCACAATGCCCTTTTCGGCACCCTTGAACTTGAGGTCCGCATCAATTGACACTTGCGTCGTATATTCGTATACATGGGCCTGCACGGCCTTTTGGTTCACGAAGTTTTTGGCAATGCCGTGCTGGTAGACTCCCATGGCAGCTAAAACGTCCAAAGTGCGTGGATGAATTTTCTGTCGGCCATCTGACACGATACAGACGACAATCTTCTGCCAGCCGTTCTCACCCCATGTACGAGATTTTGTTCTGCTGCAGAAATGCGAAATATTCTTCATGACAGCATGCATTGTGCGCGTGAAATCGAACTCGTTCTCGTTGTACATGGTCACGCAGATGAACAGTTCCGTCTCGCGTGCTGTGCGGCCAATGTTTTGACGTAGCTTGTATCCACGATCAACAAAATCATCAGGGTCACAAGTCACCGCCGTGTAGCGCATATGTGTAAATTCCACTTCATCGCGACGCGGCAGAAAACTAACCAAGATGGTAGGAATCTTGCACTCTAGTACCAGTTCACCGTTAATCAACATGACTTCCTTTTTGGCCATCTGTGGCGGGCCAATTCCACGTCGTTTTTGCTTGCCCTCCCCAGGAGCCTCGGCATATTGAGGGGTCTTGTCTTGTTGGAACTCGGGGTGCTCTAGGTTGTTCAGAGTCTCTTGCGAATCATAACGCACATGATGAGCATTTTGACTAAACGGCTGGCTTTCGCTATTGATCTCGCTGCCAAAGACATCTTCGTCCTCTTCGTCAATGTTGTGGTAATTCTGGTGAGGGTCATACTGTTGATGCGGATCATCATGCAGCGGAATGGATATTGACACATCGCTCTCTGTAGACCGATCAAACCTTGGCTGTGGTGGCAGCGGCCGGCGTGGGCTTCCACCATAACGCGATGATGGCGTCCCCGCACGCGGGCTTCCATTGTAGTCAACAGGCTCATAGTGCATGCTTGGTGGCGGGCGGTTATAATGTGAAGACCGTGATGGCGACCATTGGCGCGATGGAGAGGTGTAGCTTATTTCCGAGTCCATGTCGTGACTCTGGAATGGAATATAGGTAGAGTCAGGCGGAGCCATAGTTGGCGGGTCCATAATAGACGATCTCCCTGACCGTGTTGATGTGATGGACGGCTGGTAGGAGGACGTATGGTGTGTTTGGCGCGAGCTATCTTGGTAATGTGTTGGTGAGCGAGATGGCCTTGGAACAATGGCGGTCAAAGGAGGAACTGTATGGGGGTTGACACTGGCTCTGCTAATAGGGCGCGGGACGAGATTTGGAGGGGGCTTGGTATACGAAACAGGAACCTGTGAGGGGTTTCCTGACTCGTCCTGTAATTGTTGCTGCTGCTGTCGCTGTTGACGGCGGGGTGATTTTCCCCGTGGGATCACGGGCAACATCAAGACCTCGCTTTCGGGCAAACTCTCACAGCTAGGCCTTGGAGGCCACTCGGTAGGACGCTGGTCACTCATGATATGGGCGGTGGCCAAGGGTCGTCTCTTAAGTCGCAAAACAGAAGAGTGTGTAGCAGCGGGTGGGGGCAATGATAATGGAGCAGGACAAGGTCTAGCTGGCTTCGGAGGATGTGTTGAAGGGTGTAACTTTTGTGAAGAAAGTTCGCAAGTTGAGGCATCGTCCATCTTGGACAATGGCCTCTTCTTGACGGTCTCAAGCCCCATCTCTGAAGGGCGAATATGAGCCAAGGGAGGCATATCGGGTACTGCTGGAATGCTGTTCCTTGACAGGATTCCGTGAGACTCAGATCTGAGCTGTATGTGTTGTTCTTGGTCCTTGGACACCACTGACTAGGTGGTGGGCAAACGAGACTCTGGAATGGGGGAAGTGACAGTGGTATTAAAAGTGATGACCTGTGGTTTAATTTTGACATACGCTTGATGGTGGCGGTGGTGGTCTTGCTGGTGATATCGTGCGGGACTGGAGTCGTATTCTTCGGCTGACGTCAACAAACGCACGGCAGCGCTGCCACCATGAGTAGGCGAATCGTCGGCTTCATGGTCGTAGCTAGGAAGCATGTATTCGGGCGGTCGCGTCGGGGACTGTGGAGTGCGACGGTGACTCATGGTCAAACCGGGAGGCTACAGAAGGCGAGTGCCTGAGACCGAGAAAGGTGTCTGTTGATAGAGAACCGGAATGCTGAAAAGTGCAATAACAAAAGAACAGCAGTGAATTGGGATGGATCGATCTGTAAGACAATAATAAGAAGCCAAAAGTCGAGAGGAATGGGAATGGAACTTCAAGGCAGGTCAGGTAGAAGCAAGCGGTGGAAGAATCAGACCATGGAAACAGGCGCGGATGGGAGAATGAATAAAGGAAAAAGAAGAGGACAGGCAAAGAGAAAATACATGCAAGAAGGGGCCAGGCGTCCTTGTAAATGAGCAGAAAAGCAAGGCCTTGATCTTCTAGGATCGACTCTACCCTCCCCCAGAGCCATCAACGAGGCAGACCAAACGAAGCAACCAACTAAAAAAGCCAAGACCCCAATCCCAATCAATCCGAGCCGCCATCGCCGGCCCTGAGAGAGACACAGAAAGAAGATTAAAAATCAACTAGAAACACACCCCCTTCCCTCTTCGTCTCGTTGCCATGGTCGCCATGAGGAATAAAAAAGAGACATGGGCTTCGTTCTGATGAAGCTCCAGACAAAAAGTAAACAGTGTAGCTAGTTGTCCAGACAACCAGTGCTTAGTCATTATACACTTGCGCCTGTCGTTTTATACACTGTAAACATGCACTGTTTTATATTTATGCACCTTCCTTTTCCAGTACACCGCTCCAGTCTAGCTCTATGCAACTACGCGGGCCAGGCGGCTATCTCTTTTCTTCTTTCTTTATACCTATGCATTTATGCGGGCTTACACATGCAATTTCTAACAACAACCGCCAGCTTGGTTTGCCTTGTCCTACTTTCCCTATGACTTGTGCTTCTTCTTCCACTGAATCTACTCTTGCTACCGCCTTGTACGCCTTACGCGTATTTCTTCTTCATTAGTCGCCCGTACAACCTCACCCAGCGGCATTCCTAAACAACATCCCACGTAATAGTGTAGCGCAGCTCTAACGTGCATTAGGATTCCTGCATTACGTGCTACCTCCAGGTTTCCAGAACACACCAGCCCTAGCTTTCTATTACCTCTCAACTCAATCTGTACTATTCTCTTTCCCCTGTACTCAAAAAACAAACTCCAGACCCCAGACCCTGTAGCACAGCCTATAACCCGTTCTATTAGATTGCTCTCCTAGCAACCACGCTAACAACGAGGAAACACATCAGAAAGTCATCTTCGCCTACCAGCTGTTCCCTTTTTTCTTGTCTCGTGTCCTCTAGCTCTTTGTGTCTTACCTATTGCCTTCTTGCTGTCTGTACATTCTTACATTCTCAACAAGGAGTCACAAAAAGCATTGGAGTTCCACATATAAAATTAATTGAAAGTTCCAGTGAAAAAAAAGAACTCAATTTAACGGTCGGCACTCAATAAACAACGCCAAGGCTATAGCCCACTGTCAAATGCACAGCAGACATGTAAACAATAGCATTGCTGAAAAAATTAGTCTAATGATAGGGTTACACGTTTCTATATTACGAGGGTTAATATACACTCTAGGCTAGGCCTCTAAGCACTTGAAGGGCTGGAAGGTTGAGCGAGAGACGTGTGAACTGACATGCGGAAAATTTCCGGAGTAGCAAATGTATACGGCAGCAAACAACGCAACATGTTGATGAAAAAAACCAGCCTCACCAGATAGCTCACCTTCCATCCTCCTCGGCTGTCGCCGGTTCAGACGCGGAGTTCCAACAGCATCAAGTCCCAAGGAGCAAAAAAGGAACCCCAAATAGGGGAATCGGAAAATCTTGATAGATAGCGGGCACGGGGCAAGAGACAAGACTCGGCCTTGATTTGCCGCGAGGAATCAAAGTGGAGAGTCACAACTAATAATGGATTTGCTTGCCAATTCGGCGATGTCTCTAGAGTGGGGGTAGGAAGAGATAAGTGAGCTAGAAGAAAAAAAGTAGTCAAAAAAGAAACTCTAGTATGACAAGATAGGCGATTGAAAAGTGGAGAGGAGAAGTATCTCGAGAAAAAATAGTCCCGGGGCGGTGGGCGCCGTGATCATTTTGTCTGTGACTCAAACTGAGAGACTCGGATCTATCTATACATGTAGAAGGCCGGAGACAGACTAGAAGTAGTTAGGTGTAAGCGCAAACAGCCATGTGTCATCGACATGAAACATGCAAAGGATGAGAGAATGAATGAGAATGTTGGCAAGTAAATGAATCATGAATAAAAAATAGACAAATTTGAAAAAGAAAAACAGCAACAAAATGTGCCGAAAGCCAAATAGTAACACCAAGACCACACAGTAGTACAAATTAACAAGATACAGATACGTTCTATCTCAGTCTAGCTGACCTCACGCACAACTTTGTCAATGGCCCGTGCAACATACTCCACGTTGCGGGTGTTGAGACCAGCCATGCTAATGCGGCCATTGTTGGTCATGTAGATATGCGACTCTTCTCGAATGCGCAGGACCTGAGTTGGCGACAGCCCTGTGAAGCTGAACATGCCAATCTGATCGGTAATGTGGTTCCACGTTCCGGGAGTCTTAAGCTCCTCCAGATTGCTGCGCAGAGCGGTGCGCATGGCGATGATACGGCCCGACATGGTGCGCAGGTTGTCTTTCCATTCCTCGTACAGAGCTTCGTTGTTTAGCACGACGGCCACGATGCGAGCACCGTACAGGGGAGGGTTGGAAATTTCGGAGCGCTGCAGAATAGCTAGCTGAGAAGCAACACGGGTTGCCACATTGGCATCGGCAGCAAGACTGGCAGCCGAGGCAACGGCGTGAAGGCAGCCGGCACGCTCGCCGTACAGGCCGAAGTTCTTGGCGAAGCTCTGGGCAATGAGCATGTCAAAGCCCTGCTCGATAAAGTATGAGATGGCCCAGGCATCGCGAGCAACATCACCGGAGGCGAAACCCTGGTATGCGCAGTCGAAGAACGGGAAGTGGTTTTTCTTCTTGAGCAGCTCGGAAATCTGCTTCCATTGGTCCTGCGAGGGGTCGACTCCGGTGGGGTTGTGAGCACAAGGGTGAAGCAGGACAATGGAACGGTCGGGAGCCTCGGAGAGTGACTTCATGAGCCCATCGAAGTCCAGCCCGCGGGTAGCCTTGTCAAAGTAAGGATATTGGAGCACAGGCAGGCCGACATTGTTAAAGATCTGAGTATGGTTGGCCCAGGTAGGGTTAGAGATGTAGACCTGGCGGTTTCCGCGGTAAAATTTGCTCAGGAAGAGCGCTCCCATGTGCACGGCACCGGTTCCCGAGATGGTTTGAACCGACGAGACTCTCTTCTCAGCCAGAGCAGGCGAAGAAGCGCCGATGATTAGCTCGGCAGCCTTGCTAGTAAAAGCAGGAACACCCAGAATCGGGGCATATTCATGGTTCAGCTCGGGGTCGGCGGCAAGGATAGCTTCAGCCTAGGGCAGGTGGCAGGAGGGGTTCAGCTTGTCAGCGCATAAGGACACAAAAGAGAGAGGGCTTTGGTGCGTACCTTTTTCACAACGGGAAGCACCCACGGCTTTGCGTTTTCATCGCGGTAAGCGCCGATTCCCTGCAACGGAGAAAGAGGGAAAAAAAATTAGCACGTTGGAGGCATAGTAAGGCGAAGCGGAAAGCAGCGTGATAATTTGGCGACTGAGATATTGGGAGCAAAAAAGATCCTTACCAGATCGACTTTGTTGGGATTGGTGTCAGCACGGTACGATCTCATAAGGCCGAAAAGAGCATCTTCAGGCGCCTGAGGGACCAGCTCAGCGCTGAAGATGGATGCATCAGATGCAGGGGCGGAGGAAGAGACGGAGGAAGCCATGTGGGATGAAATAGACTCAAGGCGTTGAGCAGCGGTAGAAAGGGTAGAAGAAGAAGCAGAAAGGAAAGAATTAGGGCAGGAAAGAGAGGCAGAAGTAGCGGTGGAAGCAGAGGGCGGGACAGACGGAGTGCAGAAAGAGGGAGAAGATGAGGGAAAAGCTGCAGCTAGAGCAGAGGCAGGTGTGCAAACTGAAATAGCAGCTGCTGCCGCGGAATCGCGGGGTGCCTGTGCCATTTTGAAGTAAAGTGGTTCGACGTCCTGTTTTTCCATGACACAAGGGTGTGAGTCCTTGCTTGACAAGTATAAGCTCCTGTTTTAGTGGTCCCACTCCAAATATTTAAGTGGCTCCCCAAATATTGACAAGCAGGTAGGCTTGTTGTTGGTGACGGGTTGTCGTCTTGAGAGATGGTATCCTTAAGGGCACAGGAACTGAGGCGCTGAAAGGTATAAGGGATGCTTGTTTGCGCTTCATCTCATTGGCCCGGAAGTGTGGAGTCAACCCGGCCCCCTCTGGCTCCTCTGATGAAACAAACTGAGCAAATTGGGGCATTGGGGCGATGGCTTGGGGCGATGGCTGACTAAAATCCGCTGGACCGAGGAACGGAGAAAGGTCCTCCTGAGATTTATGTTTATGCCTGTACTAATTGCTGAAGCATAGTAGCTATAGAGCCGCTTGGCCAAGTTTGCTCTCATGGGCAATAATAGACTGCCTACAAATGTTGGGTCCTGCCTATTATCGTTCTGATGGCCGTTCATCAGTTGGCTTGCCACCATGAAAATTGGGGTTTCCACTGCACCGGACAGGCTATTTATTAACAGACTTATTTGCAATGCTCACTACATAGTGATGGCTCCTTGGTGCGCCCATGAATGACCAATTATCGCTGCAGCCAGGCGTTGAAATAGTGCAGCTCATCGCTCGCATGCAAGAACTTGGAGACAAAATATGGAATGAGAAGAGACCATCCTCAGTATAGCAGCTTGTTTAAAGCGGGCTGTGGCTTCCAAAGAGCTGATCTTGGATACCCTCGAAAGCCTGTAATCTTGAGCTCCCGTTGCGATCAATGTTTACCCGTCCAACTGTTTAATGTTCTGTATCTCTTTGTGCAAACCAGCATCTTCTTGCATCAAGATCTGTTTCTCCCAATTCAAGTCAGCGGGGCTGATGTTTGCATCTCGGTTTGGCCTATCTTACATCAACATACTTTCATGACAGCCGCATTGAGCAACTTGTCTCCATTCTTCAACACATAGCAGTGATAAAGATATTTTCCTTGCCTGCTTTTTATCCTCGCTTACAGATAACTTCGAATGGTTGGTCTATTATACATCTTGAACTCTTTAACTAGTTATCATATTTTGCATTAAAAAAAAGAATACCAAGCCCACAACGCCAGGAAATCCGTCTTCGGAAATCTTCAAATATGCCACAACCAAAATTTACTCACATCAGTGGCATTATACACCCCATCCTCCTACTACTACCTGGGTCTTTACCCCCATTTTTATCTACTCGTCCTCTTCTGGAACGCCGTCATGGAAGTTGGTTCCATCCGTCGTCGCCTTGATCACGCCTACTCGGATCAAAAAGTCTCCAAAGCGCTCACCCTCATCCCGCTCTAGTGCATATCTCTTGAGAAGCGGCTTAAGGGTGGCCAGGATCTCGTCCTCCTTGATGCTCTGGCGGTACATCTTGTTCAATCGCTGGCCATGGTAGCCGCCACCTAGATACATGTTGTACGTGTCATACGCCTTACCAACAAAGGCCACTTCAGCTAGCCACGGCCGAGCACAGCCATTAGGGCAGCCAGTCATGCGCATGACGATCGAGTCGTGGCGTAGGCCGAGCTCCTCTAGATACGTCTCGAGCTTGCCAATTAGGATAGGCAGGTAACGCTCCGATTCGGCCATAGCCAGACCACACGTAGGGAAGGCAACACAGGCAGAAGAGCTGAGGCGGAGGCCAGAGAATTGCGTGTTATCAAGCTTCCACTTCTTCAGTAGCGCCTTAGTCTCTTCTAGGTCCTCGTCGGCAATGTTGCTAAGGACAACATGCTGGTTGCCCGTCAGACGGAACTCGCCTTTAGTCTTGCTGGCGATATCCCGCAGACCGGTCTTCATCTGGAACTCGGGCGTGTCCTCAACACGGCCGTTCTCAATGAACATGGTGAAATGGTTAAGACCAACATCGTCCTTGACCCAACCAAAAACGTCGACATTACTCTCAAACTTGAACGGCCGTGGCTCCCCAAACTTTTGGCCCCACAGCTCTTCCACCTTTGTTCGGAAAACGTCAACGCCCATATCGTCAATCGTGTACTTGAGACGGGCGTGTTTGCGGTTCTTGCGATCACCGTGGTCACGCTGAACAAGCATCACCTTCTCACAAGCAGCGTCAACTTGGTCACGTGAGACAAAGCCCATCATGCGGCCGGTTTGGGGGTATGTTTTCTTGTTGTTGTGCGTGGTGCCCATACCACCGCCAGCCATCAAGTTGAAGCCAGCCAGATGGCCATCCTCGCCCCGTATAGATACAAGACCAATATCGTGTGCGTAGACATCGGTGTCGTTATGAGGAGGGGTTGCAATGGTGATCTTGAATTTCCGGGGCAAGTAGGTTGGGCCGTACAGAGGCTCGAAGTCCTGGACCGCCTCTCCAGCTACTTGCACCTTCTTTTCATCGCCAGTCAGCCAGATTTCATGATAGGCACGGGTTGCTGGAAGCAGGCGGGTGCTGATCCGCTGAGAGCACTCATAGATTTCCCTATGGTATATGGAATGCTTGAGGGTGGGAGAGCACATGATGGTACGGTTGACGTCGCCGCAAGCAGCCAGACTAGTCATCATAGCACGGTTAATAGCCTGCATTGCTGGCTTAAGCTTGCCCTTGACGATGCCGTGGAACTGGAAAGTTTGGCGGGTAGTCAGCTTCATGGTATTATTGCCCAAATGTGTAGCAATATCATCCATAGCAATCCACTGTTGTGGTGTAGCCACAGCACCATCTAGGCGGCAACGAATCATGAACGAATAGGCGGGCTCCAAGCCCTGAGCCTTGCGCTCGTCACGGATATCACGGTCATCTTGCATGTAGGTGCCGTGGAACTTAGTCAGCTGTTGATCCCACTCTGATATAGCGCCAGTAGTAGTATCCTTCAGGCCCTCCTCAATGGTGCCACGTAGGAAGTTGGAAGCAATTTTGATGTCCTCATTAGTGATCGGGGCAGGCTCCTCAGGGAGACCGTCGACTTTATCAACACCCAGAGCAGCCCAAATCTTGGGCTCCCACTCCTGATAACCAGTCTGATAACCATCAGGGTCCTGGTCATCACCCAGACCAACATCAGCCAAACGCTTGGCACCTAGATTGGCCAGGACGCGGTCAAGATCTTTGGCTGGCTTGTTGTAGTAAACACGATCCTCCTTGCGAGGCCAATAATGCTTATCACCCAGACCAAACACTGAGTAGTTGACTGAAGCTAAATCCAGCTCCGTGTTATCCTTAAGAGCGGTCCACAGTGCATGGCCATTCTGAGGGAACTCGCCCTGGCCAGCAGTTGAAGTGACAAAAATTATGTTTTCCTCGGAAGGCAGATCTTCAAGAGGGTAGTCCTCCATAGTCATAACTTGGGACTTGAGGCCACGTGCTCTACCACGGCTGGCCAAGCGCTTAGCCACAGAGGTAGCGTTTCCGTTATCCGAGGCATAAAGAACCGTCAAAGGAGCACCAAAGAGGCCCTCAAGCAACTGGTCGTAGGCATCTTTGGCTTGTCTCTTTTGTTGGGTGCGGACCTCAGTGCCGAAGTCCTGAGCAAGGCTTGCAGCATACTGGGGCTGTTTCTTCATAAGCTGAGTGAGCTGGTTGTCACGGGACAAGAAATCCTTGAGCTCCTTCTTGATACGCTCAGAGTCCAAGATAAAGTTAGGCTCGTCTTGGATCTCGTTTTGAGGATTCCACCGGTACAGGGGCCAGTAGCCAACGTCGACAGCCTTCTTAGTCTCTTGTAGGACAGTCAAAGCAGAGTCGTGCTCGCCATAGTATGGGAGATAGGCCAAAACAACAGAAGGGCCTTCAAACTTGTCGGCCTCCATCATGGCCTGCAAAACTTGAGTATAGGAGCTGTAAACGGCAGTGGAAGCCACATAGACATTTCCAAAGTTCATGGCATAGAGGCCAATGTCCTTTTTCCGGCGCGTGGCATCAGCAGCGGAGCGTTCGGAATAAGGAGTAGAATCAATGATGAGCATGTTGACATTTTGGCCAGAGGCAATAACATGGTGCACGCCCGAATTTCCTAAATCGTATGACCAAGCATCGGACCCAACGAGCCACAGAGACTCCTTGCGGAACAAGTCCTGGTTTTTCAAAAGCTTCTGCGACAAATCGCTGTTATCTGATTCTAGAGATTTGATCACCTCATCCGCAGCAATGTTAGTCCTATTACTATCACCATTCAATGATAGCGACCACTTTGCGAGTGCCTTAGAAGGACTATCTGAAGCGAATTCTTTAGAGGAGGCAGCAGATTTCGCTTCAGAAATAAAACGATTGCGCTTTTCTCTATGGGCCAGCAATGAGCCGAACCCAAACTCGGGAGTTGCAGTAATGGTTTTGGAGATTCCGGTGTTTTCAGAGGTAAGGGCATTGGCAACAAAAGCCCGCTGGCCAAAAAGCTGGTTAAGGATCTTGGTGTAGGCAGTTTCGGCCTTGGGTGTTTCAATTTTGTATCCGCTATCAACAGATAAAGCTACTTCAACGCCAACCTCCAAGTTCTGGATAGGCTTCTCAGAAGTAAGGTTTTGGACAACACCACGAAGAGCTTGGTTCACAGTGGCAGGTGTCAAATGGCCAAGCTGATGGCCTACGATGGCTTCAACACCGCCCGGGCCACTCTTGACAGAAGTAAGAACATCCAAAAGAACGGGGCCCCATCTTGTTGTCTTACGGCGAATTTGCTCAAGCACTGCGATTTTCTTCACTGACTTGGGAATAGACTCAACAAGCTTAAAGCCCAGCCAAGGGCGGTACAGGCGGGCAGTGAGGATACCAGTGTTCGCAAAAGTCTCGCCTAGCCCAGCATTAGCGACAGCCTCGACAAAGTCATGGCTGTTAGCACCGAATACAAATACACAGTTTGTAGCTGTAGCAGATCCAAAATACTCGAAAGCACGGTACTGGCGACCAGTGGCTTCTGAGAGCCTATACCAAATATCAGTGGCAAATGCAAAGATATCCTCCGAGGTAGCAACAGTGGCCTTTTGCGCGCCCTCAGCCTCGGAGGGAGCGGGAGCAGCAGAAGTCATTTCATCGGAATAAATCGATGTGTGGTTAAGAGTAGTGGCCTGGAATTTGAGGATGGCCTCGGAGTCAAGAAGCGCCTTAACAACAGTGGGCGTTTCAGGAATCACGGGAGATTCACTAGATGCGAAAATGGAGCTAGGGAAAAAGTGGATAACACCTTTTCCGGAGCGGATGGCCAGTGCGTGGGCCGTCAAGGCCATGTCCTGGGCCTCTTGTACCGTTTCAGACTGAAGGAAAGTCCACCCAACATTGCGGATAGAGGTTATAGCGGAATAGTCGGGGTTTGTAGAGGGCCCTAAGGAAACATGGATCACTACAGGATAGGCGGCCAGCTTATAGAGGTGGCCAATAGAAGGGATCAGGATGTTGGAGGAGGTAGTGATCGTAGTGAGACGTCCAGAACGGATAGGCGTGAAAACGGAGAGAAGAGGATCGGCATTGAAGCGGACGGGGATGACCTGCAATATTAAGAAACGGAGGGTTAGAGACTAAAACCAAAGCTCTAACTTCAGCGCATATTACAACGAATATACGCGTTGGTAACTGGTGATACGAACCTCGGGAGTCTTGCTCTCTGAGGAAGCTACCAAGCTTTTTGTCTGCTGTGTTACATGTGCTTTGAGCCAGGGTGAGAACTCAGACTCAGAGTCGAGCGAGGGCTGCACCGAGATGATGACATCACTAGAGAGATAAGCGATGCGAGCAACTAGGAGAAGTAGCAAAAGCAAAGTCAGTAAACTCTGCCATGGTAAAAAAGGAAAATAATCATGCCAGATTTTGCAAGAGCGAAAAGAAACAGCAATATTTTTCAAGGCTTCACGCGCGCACAGCTTAGACCTGATCAGTTTTGGCAATTGCTTGATGCTGAAATTGGATGATCCTGGGTTATGCAAATACGGACGAGATGATTGGACAGAGCCCATCCAGGGAGGTTCAGCGCCGCAACAAACCATCACCATCACATCACTAGGCCTTGTGCTCCAAGCCCGCACTGGCAGCGCCGAGCGTCGAACATATACAGTAAATCGAAAACGACGGCACACAAGATCGAATAAATGTGGAAAATAAACTTACCGGCCTCGCTTGGAGAACCAATAGCCAGTGTGCTCGACATGGTTGCTTCACTGGACAATGGCAGGCTAGGTTGATGATAGTGGGAGAAAGAGAAAGAGAGCGAATAGGAAAAGGAAAAGCCCACGATGATATAGAAGAGAAGGGGGAAAATGAGGAAGAAGAAGAGTAAGCGTCTTTGCCTCTAGCAACAAGGAGCTGGTGCTGGAGGGAGGGGGAGAGCGTCCACACTTGTCACTTCAACAGCCACGCTAATTCAAGACCGGCGAAGAAAAATTTCAAGCGTACAAAACCAATATACAAATGACAGGATAGGTTGGTTGTTCTCTTTTCCTCTTTTTATTTTGCCGCTGTCTCTCTGGTTCGTTTTATTAGGCCCGGTTCCACGCAATAAGCCAACACACAATAGCACACATCCCCACCAAATCACAAATCACACACGGCGATTTCCAAGCTTTCGCGATTGCGTGATCACTTAGCGTTCTCCCAGGGCATATTGCACCACCGCCAACAATACAACGCAACACCCAGGAACAAAAGGCTAGGAGCGGGCTGTTATCGATACGGATGCATGCATGTACAGATAGAAGTACACTCATACATGTTACTAGGAGCAAGCCATCAATGCGTAGAAGGCAGTGACATGCATTTTTTTGTGACATCTAAATACTACTATAAGCAAGCATTAGAGCTGATGAAAAATAGACGAACATGAACGGGGACGGTGCTTCACAGGTTGTCCAGCCAATCAGCCCTCGTCCATTCGACTTTCTTCCCTTTCGGTTTTGTAAACGAGCCACTACGTTCTCTACTTGCACCGATTCCGGCCCTCCCCTCGGCCCTTGTTGCCACCGAATCCTCCCAGCGTCCTTGCACTTAATTCGGCATCGAGTTCCTCCTCTGTTTGTCTTGCCTTACTTTGGTTTCTTGCTCTATTCTCTTCTCCCGCAACACAGCCCTTCATTTAGTGCTGGAATCAGATAACTCAGCAGCTCTATTCCATCCAATCACATATTGTCTATACATCAGCAACAACCCCTGTTTTATAACGACCTCAGTCCGCCGACAGTGTCGCCAAAACTCTCTCTAAAGGAAGGGGTACAATCGTACTTTTTGACGGTTTTCTTGGCAGTTAGAACAGCTGCTTTTGTGGGGATAAGTCTATTAGACCCGTCACTCGCCATTTCCCATGTCCTGCTCGACATCAATGACACCTTTTGTGGCTCTTGTAATTACGGAGCCTGGCGGCTACCGTTGGTAGACTAGGGTTGTGTTGTTAAAACAAGGGTTAAATAAAATAGAAAACTTTTCCTTGTCGTCACGTGAAAATATTGTGAGGTACATTCCAGTTCAGTGCTGGCCGGAATAGCGCGTAGTCAAGGGGGAGCTATCAGGGGTCCTTTTCCAAACATGCACAAGGCAATAATACTTTGCACAGGGACTGCTTAAATGTCTTTCTTTTCTGTCTTCACTTCTCCCCCAAAAGAGCCAAGGTCAAAGATAAAATCCATGCGGGACACCCGCATTGGTGGTGGGTATGTTGGTATTGATATTGTGCGATGAAACCCCCGATACATATTAAAACGCCGTTAACCCATATCATTGGCCACTGGCCGAAAACTAAAACGAGAAGAGGGCCTAGGCCTCATTCGAGAATAAAGTAGTATCAAGTAGAAAAAGGAGAGAACTAGGGGAAGGGAGAGAGAGAAAAGGTAGGAAATCACTCAGGGCATGGAAAAATGAACAAAGACAAAGAAATGAATCGCTATCCAGATGCCGCATTAAGATAGGGTGAAAGCCGAGGGTAAAGTGGGCAATTTACAGCACGACTATAAAGACGATAAATAGTAAATTCGCCCCCTCCCCCTTGGTAATGGAAAATGACAAGCAAGCAAACATGAGCGTAAATGTGGATGCAAGCGTGGGCATGAGGGGGTAAGGAAAGAGCTCAAGTGGCGCACTCTGTCTTAGACAGCATCGTCTGCAATCTTACGGAACCGTGCGTTCATAGACCGTGCCCACTCGTCTCTATCTGAAGCATCGAGCCAATACGACCGGCCAACACCAATCATGAGGCGGGCCAGCTTTCCCCGCCACGTGTGGCCTTCAGCACAGTCCTGGGTAAAAGGCGCCCCCAGCTGCTTGATTGGGTCATCATTTTCGACAACGCGGTCCATGTGACGTCTTAGACACTGCTGCGCAAATGCGGCCACGACAAAACAGAGATAGAAGCGGCCGAGCGTGGCGAAAACGATTATAATGATGCTGAATGCCGTATCATGGGGCATGCTCGACGCACCCTTGGAAAGACTGCCACTGCTGACCTTAAGCGGCATTTGTGACGTGACAGAGTCATCGGCCCGGGCGTCCTCGGCAGCCCGCGCAACGTACCAAGTCATGGCGAACGAAGCGGTCAAGGCAAGGTTGATGAATGAGTCGATAATATACAGCCAGGCGAATGCTAAGCACTCAAAGGGACTCTGCTTGCGAATATGCGGTATTAGGTAGACAAGACTGAAAATCGCTAATACGCAATATAGGTAAGTTGGTATTTGTAGGGCATTGAGGCTATATCCCGTCAATATAGCAAGTAGGCCGTATATGCCTGTAGCCTTGTTGAAGACGAGGACCGCAGCGATAATCTCGGCAGCCAAGGGGAGACCGACACATCCTAAGAACTTCTATGAAGCGAGAAGATAGAAAGATGTTAGCGCTACCGTACTACAGACTAATAGTGTTGTTGTTGTTGTTGCACATGATGTGATATGCGCTCACTACGCCACCCCTGAGCCGAAGCGTAAGTCTGAGACCCGTGCCGCACCGCGATTATTTTTTACATCATCCCTTCTCCATGTAGGTGATAGAAGAACAAGAGGTAGAAAAGAAATGCAGGCAGACAGACAAAGACAAGGTGGAGCATGTAGTAAAGGCGAAGGCAAGTGAATAGACATGCGATCATGTTGCGACAGGCACCTAAGATATGCGGCAACGTACCTTGGGACGTGGAATCCGGAAGAGACGGGAAAACGAACGCATGGTGGTAGCAAGTTGGTCGGGAAGACCGGCAGGGCGGAAGCAAGGCCAGACGGGTTTATACAAGTTCGTATGCGATCTGGGTGGAGAGAAGGGTGGTGCGCGTTACTGTCACCACCAAGCAAAGGAAAGCCCAGGATCTATGGAAACAGGTTGGTCGCTTGGTTAGGCTTCGAGACACAAAATCCAGCAGCAGAGGCAGAATAATAGACACGCTCAAATAGAAAGACCGCAGTGGTAGCAGTACAATGAAGAAGCGGGATAAAAGGAAAGTCGGTCGGGTCGGTCGGTATAAAGGAGCGTCTGGAAATGGAAGAAGAAAGGAGAGAAAAAAAGAAGAAAGGAATGACAGGTGATGCGCCGTAAAATGTTGGTGTGATCTCTGCAACCAACTCAGCTCGTCAACTTTATGGGCTCTGGTCTCTCTCTCGGAAGGCGAAGCTTACTCCCCTCTTTGGTTGCTTGTCTTGTCTGGCTGAGTGGGTGGGCTGAGTGAGGAGAGAGAGTGGTGTGGTTGTTGTGTGAGATGGCAAATTAGTAGAAGTAGAAGAGACGAATTAAAAAAGAAAAAAAAAGGGGACGAAAAAAGAAATAAAGGGACATTTCAAACAGGATAATTAAGTTTGCCGAGAGAGAAAAGAGAGGAACCTGGGCGCCCCATCAAGTTTAAACTACACATGCATGCAGCAATAACTACAGTGCAGGATATTCATTACATTACATATGCGGACATGCGGGCATTAATAAACCGAGCTCTCGCTGTGTTGTATTACTGCAACAAGGGGTCCATCAACAAGCTCGCTTGCCTGCGCCCAGCAACAGAGCAGCAGAAAAAGGCGATCAAAGCAAGCTAACCAATGAGAAATCTCAACTTCCGGGCCCACCGAAGAACCTTGACCGGTGCCTTGAGCTGTGGAGCTCAAGTCACGTGAAGGGCATGGACCACTCTCTACTTTGCCAGCTGACAACTAACACCTGTCGGCGCGCCTCGCCATCTGGCCATCTCAGCCTTGCGCTAGACCTTGAGCTCAGGCGCGTTATCGCGAACTTCTTCAGCCTTGTCCTCATTGCGGGCCAAAGTTAACAACAAACTCCTCCCTCACCAACAGTCACGCAGCGCAAAGCTCTTTTTGACCGAATACAGGCAGCTAGTTCCCAGCGGTTGCTCCATCATATCAACCAAATCACATCAAACCCGCATTGATATCATCCTACACATAATTCGCCCATGGCGCACCAGCAGACCTTCACGTCGGCCAATGCGCCGACTGACGTATATGGTGGAGGTCTGTATCTATTTCCTTGAGTCCTAATATGCATGCTATCCTTATTCTGGTCTCTTTGCTAACCTCCAGCTATTTTTCGTAGATGAGGCTTTTGCACTTGTTATCGACCCGGGATTTTCCAATACATGCGGCGGTTTTGCGGGCCGAGACAGGCCCGACATTGTCATTCCGTCTTCCTACGCGGATTATGAGTCTGGCCAAAGCAAATATGGCGACGAGTTCTTGCACCCATACGAAGGCCTGAGGGTTCGCAATTATATGTCGCATGATGGCGTTGTCGAGAACTGGGATGCGGCTAGAAATCTGTTAGGAAACGTAGTGATCGACCGTCTGCAGCCATCGTTGCGCTCGTCACTAAAAAAAGCATCGCCAGAAGCAGCCTCCCAGCCCCCTGGAAAGGGCAAGGAGAAGGAAGTAGTCGACGGTGCTGACAATGGTGCATCAGCATCCGCACCAGCCGATGGTGACGGTGACATTTCTATGGGTGAGACCAGTGCTGATGCCGCAGCTGCCTCCAATGCTACTGCTACAGAAAACGCCGAAGCTGCTGCAGAGGCTGCAGAGCTTTCGGAGAAGCCACTGGCAGAAAACCCACTGCTCCTGACTGAAGCTCCCTGGAACACACCCAAGGCTCGCGAAAAGGCCATGGAGATTATCATGGAGGACTGGGGCTGTCCAGCTTTCTGGTTCGGCAAGACCCCCGCGCTCGTTGCCTTTGCTGCTGGAAAGGCTACCGCTTTGGTCATCGACGTCGGAGCTTCTGGGACTTCAGTCACTGCAGTGCATGACGGCATGGTATTGAAGCGCTCTATTACGCGCTCGCCTGTCGGTGGCCTCTGGCTCTCACACCAAGTACGCAATATGTTTGCTACTTCTGAGTCGGCCGTCGACCTGACACCGACTTTTATGGTGGAGAGCAAGACTGCTGTTGACGCTGGCTCTACAGCCCAGTTCACCCCACGCAATTTCTCCTTTGCCATTGACCCGTCCTTCCGCGCGTACGAGGAAGAACGCTTGCTCACTGATTTCAAGGAGAGTGTTGTTGAGGTCTGGCGTGGCCCCGCCAAGCTCACAGCTGCTGGAACTGAGGATACCATTCGTGCTCAGCCCGGCCGTGTCTTTGAGATGCCCACTGGAGCTAACCAAATGTGGCGCGAGCAGCGCTACCGCGTGACTGAGGGTATGTGGGATGAGACAGCCGCATATCCCGCTGCACCTGCATCTACGCCTGATAGTAGCGATGCCGAAGCTGCATACCGCGTACCATTAACCAAGGCCCAGACAATCCCCGAGCTCGTGCGCACGGCAATCGCCGCTGTTGACACCGATCTACGACCTAACCTACTTGCCAACATCGTTGTCACGGGCGGCACAACACTGCTTAACGGCTTTAGTGACCGGCTACAGGCTGAACTATCAGCCATCTTCCCCGGTGTGCGCATTCGTCTACATGCCGCCGGACTCAGCAGCGAGCGACGCTTTGGCGCATGGATCGGCGGGTCCATCCTGGCCAGCCTTGGCTCGTTCCACCAGATGTGGATCTCAAAGAAGGAGTACGAGGAGAACGGTGCGGCCATTGTGGAGAAGCGCTGCAAGTAGGCTTTAGGCTTTACGCCCGAGAGAATAATAACAGGAAACGGGAAAACTGTGAGATGCATCCGGCGCAACGATCTAGCACCCCAAAAGAAGGGTTTTAAGGGGGGGAGAGAGGGTTCGTGGCCTACTATGTGCGTCATATGCTAGTATTTCACATCGAATGAAACGAAAGAAAGGTCACTAGTCAACAGCTCGTAGACAGTAGCTAGCCCTAGCTATCCCATTTACACAGCCCCCAACAAGCCTGCGCGAAAGCCAAGACCTAGGACGGTGAACGTGATGGCATACCGAGATTGATTTAGTGCTACCATGCATGAGCTTTTTACCATGTGAATAAGTACACTGTCTGCGACTGAGACGATAAAAATGGCCAAATCATACAGACAGACATTTAGACCATAGTGACAGACCATTTAACATAATACGGATAGTATGTACAGAAAGACAATGGAGATGATATGGTAGTGTATGTACGTTTCATGAAATATGCCATTAAGATGAGAGAACAAAAAACCCCAACACCAATAGATATGTAAATACTGACAAGATCACCCCTGAGATATGAAAAGGTGGAAAACAGAAAAGCCAATTCAAATAAACGCTCTTATGCGTGAAAGCCATCCCTCCCAAGATTAAAAAACCAACCAAGACCGCAAAGACAAAAACGCCATGTTGATGCTGAAGAATGCGCGTGTGCAGAACCAAAGGAAGATATGGCCACAGAGAAAATAGATGATGATAATGACAATGGAGGAGGGTATAGACAGAGACTGATAACCAGCAGACAACAAGATAGAGAGAAAAAAAAAAGGCAAAGAAAAGAATAGGAAGTAAAGGGGACGGCCCTACAAGGGTTGAGCCAGGCTATGAAAAGGTGCAGGACACAGATAAGTTTACTATGGTTCAACCTTTCTAGCCTTGGGGTATTGCATTAGCCTCGCACCGCAATTTACTCCACCTTGACTCGCTTCATCTCTGGAGCAGGGTCAGTGGCACCAGGCATGACATCTGGGCTTTTACGCTTTCCGAGACCTAATAGCAATGACGGGTCGTCTCTCAGAAAACTAGGGCCTGAACCAGCAATAGGAGTGGCGAAGTTCAATGGACTGGGGAGAGTGTTGGAATCACGGCCACCCCAGGAGTCGGCGCCTCCAGTGGACCAGAAAGTACTAGGACTAGGAAGGTACTCGCTAGACATGAAGCGCGAGGGAAGAAGAGCACTGGGCGTATCAATTTTGATGCTAGAGTTGAGGGTGTTGGGATTGTTGTTGCCACTATTGCTGTTACCAGTGCTGTTGTTCTGGGGCGGAGCGGGACGAGCAAACGGATTTGGTGGGCCAGACGCTCCAGCAGAGAGCAGAGACGAAGCAGAGGGTGAAGGCGGGGGCAGCACCAGGATGGAGTGGGAATCCGATGACTTGCGCTTAAGCGATGGAGCTTGGGTTCCAGTGGCTGTGCGCGGCGAGCTGTTGTCAGCAGCAGCACCAGCACCTGAAGCACCTTCATCTTCGGTATTCTCATCGGGAATCTGAACTTTGAGTCTAGGGCGCAAGGCACTGCTACCAGGAGTTGTAACGGCGTTGGCGCTGTTCAAGCTGTTAGAGCGCGATGGCGGGGTAAAGGTGGTTTCAGGGATGTTAATGCTAGGTCTGGACACAGATGAACCGTTTGATGTAGCTCCAGACATGGCTAGACGCTGTGACCCAAGCGGGGAAGACTCAGAAGCATTAGATTTCCCCTCACTAGATTCCTCTAGGTGGTTAGACGGAGAGCTACCCTTTTTTTCCGAAGCTCTCGAGTTGAACGCGTCCAAGTGTTGCGACAAAACAGATCTCTGATCATCAACAGGAGTGAAGATGCTGTTGTTCTGAGTTCGACGCGGAGGCAAAATCTTCTTTGCAAAGTTTGTATCTAACAGCGGTCTCCGTGGGGCTTCCATCCTCATCGACTCAATGACAGGTTGAGTATGAGTCTCGGTTTTCATAGAGTCGGGTTGGATATCCTGGATTTGAGAGGCATCCATGGCAACAGACTGGATTTCAGTATCGGACGGAGGAGGCTTGGAGGTAGAGCTTGCAGTACCGGTGGGCTGGGTGGTGGGAGGAGCTAGCATTTGAGCATGAGCCGGAGCCGGAGACATATGAGGCATGGGCTGAGAACCAGGAATAGACATAGGCTGAGAGACAGACATTGGAACAGAGGTAGGCTGGTTTGGCAGAAGCGAGTGAGGGGGTTGAGGCGACGGGGTGTGGTGGTGGTTGATGACAGGCATAGCGTGTTGAGGAATAGGCGAGGGCACTTGGGAAGGGTGCGGAGGCGGGGCAAGACCGTCATGGTAGGGGGTCATGGATCTGCGCTGTTCTTCCATGTATTGTGCGGTGGAAGGGTGTTGTTGAGGCGGAGGACCACCGTAAGGGTACTGGACAGGAGGCATAGATTGGCCATGGGGCGGAGCCATGTGGGGATGACCGGAAGGGTGGCCAGCAGGCGGGCCGTAAATGCCGTTCGAAGTAGGCATGTACGCGTAGCCATTGGCGTTTGGCGCTACCATGGGGGGTCCTACACGTCTAACATCATTCCTAGAAGCAGGCCGTGAGCCAGGCTGGGGAGTGTGTGTGCGATGAGCAGGAGGGAAGACGCCATTTGGTATGGGAGGCGAGGCGCTGGCAGTGGGATGGCGCATCTGCGAGAACTGGGAGGCGAAGTGGGGAGGAATCATATGCGGCTCCATGGAGTCGCGCTGAGGGGGGGTAGTGTTGACGTCGTCGTCATCGTCGTCATCGTTGCCGCCATTAAAATCAGCGGGGCCTTTGTGCTCGATCGGACCGGCGTGCTAGAGAGCATCGTGTTAGTTGGAGAAAGGCAAAGAATAATAGCGACAGCAGACATACGTAGGCTTGTTGTTGCACCATGGTGCGCAAATCAGTGGACGAGTACTCATACAGCTTTTTGTGGTTGCTGGAGAAGATTATCACGGCAACATCGACACTGCAGAGGACGGAGAGCTCATGAGCCTTCTTGAAGAGACCACCCTTGCGCTTGAGAAATGTTCTAAGAAGAAAAAAGAAGCAAGTTAGCCCACGACGAAAATTGTGGTGGCGTTTTTAGTAGGTGTGGGACAGAGACAGGCGATCAACAACTTGGGCAAAGAAAGGGAGATAATACGTACACAGAACGGTTTCTGTCATCTTTGATGGCCTTGATTTCTATCTTCCGACGACCCATTGCGACAAGCTTTGGTATAGCACCAAAAATAGAAAAAGAACGGCAAAAATGAAAAGCGGGTTGAAAGAAGTGGCGATAGTCGTAGAACGTATGATGAGATGAAAAAAAGGAAAGCTACGATCGGGCAGTTGGCAAAAGAGGAGCTGAAAGAAAAGAAAAAAAAAGTAAGTAAAATTGAACAGGAACACAAAGAAGAAAAAGGAAAACGGTTATTTGTTTTTTTTTCTCCTGCTGTTGGAAATTCGCGATGATGAGATCGAGACAATAAATAGAACAGGAGTGGAAATTGAAACCAAGAAAGAGAAGAAGAGGAGGAAAAGGGAATTTTTCAAAGCGGGACGGGGAAGATGTAGGCAAATTTTAAGAGCCCTGCGTCAAAGGTGGTGAGGACCAAAGAGGAAGGCTCCAAAAAGCTGAAACGCGGCAGTGAGGGAAAGGGAAAGAAGGGCAAGGGCAAGGGGAAAGAGCTATCCAGAGAAAGCAGGAGGACAGAAGGACAGAGCGGATTGGGCGTGGGGGATACAAGACGGGAAAGAAGAAATGGGCCTTATAGGAAAGAAGGGCAAAGCAGGGCAGGAGGCAGAACTTTGTGCGGAACACGGGCAACTTCTCTCGCTCAGGTCTTGTGAGAACTCAGAGTCTCTATTTTCTCCCCCTCACAAAAGGGCCGGGCCAGCTGGAACTCACCTCTGATGTCACCAGTCGTATTCAAGCTCAGAAGAAATGTGGCAGTAGCTCTTTTTTTTCCCTGCTTCACGATTGTCTGTCGCTGCTTGAACACAAGAGACTTGTTGTTTTCTGTGAGCAAAAGAAGAAGAAAGAGGTTCAAGTAAAGTCTTGGATGGAGCTTTGGTGGTATGCTAATAATAGACGAACAGAGTCGAAAAAAGGGCGGGATGGGTCGCTGTTTATAAATGGAAAAAAATGGGACGACGAAGCCCAGGGAGCGCAGAAGAAATATGGAAGAAAAGAAGAATAAATTAAAAGAAATTGCAGACTGGCGCGGAGAAAAGATGAGAGAGTCCAAGCAAAGTGTATGAATTTTTAGAACATTGCATAAGAATAGAACGGGGCCCTGTTCGGACCTTGCTTAGTTGCAGGTAAATGAAGGGGAGCAAGGTGGAACATTTTTTAGAGGGGTGGGTGACGACGAGAAATCGCACCCCCAAATTTCCTGACTACAGATTACAGTGCAGGAGGCTTTGGAGGCTTTGGGGTCTTTAAAGTCCCTGGAACCCTGGCGCCTCCCGCTGAAATTACAGTGGAGCCCAAGGACACCCAAACAAACCACTTAGCGTATTGCGCCAGATTGGGGTCTGAGGGTTGTTGTGAGCCGGAGTTTAGCCGCTGTTGCTGAAGACGAGAGACAGAAAGAAGAAGAAGAAGCTGCTGCTGCTGCTGCTGCTACTGCTGCCACACTGAGAAAGCCCTCGGGTTTTCTACTACCACACCCACGACGCTCTCACCTAGCCTCAGCCTAACACTGCCCGTCTATCTCTGCTCTGCCCCCCATCCCACTTAATCTGTTGTTGAACAAGATGAACAAGAGGTCTGTGTCAACCACACAGAGGCTCGTGCTCCTGAAGAATTCCTTGGCTTCTAGCTTTGTTCTTTGATCTGCCCTTTTTCCCTCCCTTCTGTATTTTTTCTTGCAGGGCGTCATAAGCTTGGACCCAATACGGACCGGGACCTGGAACTGACTCTGTCGCTGCACTGTTGTTTCTCGCCCCCTGTTATCACTTAGGCTGTACCAAGCTGCACCAGGATCGACCCAAATCCAACTAACCCGAACAGCCGGCAAGAGCGACCCTATACTTTACGCTGTTATTTTCCTTTTATTCTCGCTTCTCTCGTGGCTCGAGGTATCCCACGATCACGCGCTGCTAGATTCTTGTTCATTAACGCGTGCTATCAAGCCTAAGACTGCAAGAAACAACTCCGCTTTGCCTTAACCCTAAAAGTGCGCAACCGGAAAGAAACCCATTTGGGCAAGTTGCACTGTGCATGCTCGAAACCCCTTGCATGGTGATCCTCTGGTCTCTTCCACCGTAAATCATACTCTTACATATCATGTCGACTATCGATCCAACGGTAAGCGAACGAAGCGTTGGTGAACTGCCCTACGAGCCATCATGGTCATTTCAGGGACATCCTTCCCCTGCAATCTATGTGGCTTGGCTGGCGCTTTTATGCCTAGCGCTACAGAGAGCATGAGCATGCCCTGCTACATCGTGTCGTGTATATATTCACCATGACACGACTAGATGATAATGCGGTGCCCCGGCCTATAAGACGTTTGGAATTCGGCCAACCTTAGGATGGGAGTTACGAGAAACTTCTAGGGCACTTCTCAGCCTGGACTTTTTAGCCGTGTCTGGGATGGTGGAGCCGTGAAGAGCCTGACACCCTGTGGGTTTTGCGGCCCTTCTGCCATCTGGCCCACTGTATAATACATACATGCAGCAGTAGTACTGTCACAACAATGTACCACCGCCTGTCATATCATGTCTCTATAGCTATCAGTTGGGGTTTCTTGGGTAGCGTTATAAATTATAGAAGCTACTGTATTGGTGGGGGGGGGGGGGGGGGGGGGTTTTTTTTTTTTTTTTTTTTTTCCCATTTTTTTTTTTTTTTTTTTTTTTTACTTTTTTTTTTTTTTTCTTGGCTTTTTCTATTTTTTTTTTTATTTTTTTTTTTTTTTTTTTTTTTTTTTTTGCTTTTTCGCGTCTTTTCATTTTTTCTAATCATTTACTTCTTTTCTTAATTCCTGTACTGCGATTCAGTGTCGAATAATCGCTGTATTGACGTCCGTGAGAGCCAAGTTCAGCCCATCTGAATTGAATGCCTAAAGCAGTAAAACACAAACCTGCCTTTCCTCTTCTGCCCTTTTATAGGATGGCCATAAAACCGCTTGCTTCCGGACTTACTAACATAGGCTATCCGGATCAAGCCCTGATTCAGCACCCTGACGAGCCTCAGCCTGTCCTGCTCAAACGGCATTTAAACAGGCTTGCCCTGCAAACATAAGGGTACACGGTACAGTGGGCGTTTTTACCTTTTATCTTGTTGGGGGCACGATTTCCCTCCTGGGTCTGACATAATAGGGCAAGTCTTGGCACTCAGTCACATCTAGCTAAATTGGGGAGATTTGGGCTGCTTGGAGACGCTGATAATGACGGGGAGGGAATAATCTAGGTCTCTTGCGGCCTGTTTTATTCGTTAATATCCTGTCCTGCTCTACGGTGAGCAAGCTGCCTAGTGCTTAGCCATACTGACGTATTGTTATTCTCTCTAGGATGGGCCACAACAACATAAGCGAAAACACTCCTTTGCTTACAGTGCTGTAGGTATAGACGAGCCGGCAACGTTAGGTGCAAGCAGCTGGATGGGTGCCTCGACAGCTAGGGACTTTACGTTACGACATTTGCCCTCGGCTTTTTACTGCGACATCTGTTTTACTGCCCTCCTATCTATTCTCTCTCCTGTTTTGAAAACACCCTCCTGACTCGGTATCTTTATCCTCCGTGTTTTACATGCTTCCATGTCCCAAGACTCGCGCAGTCTTGGGGGTTGAGTGTGTGGTCCAGTACCTTGTCAGCACAAAGCAGACAGCAAAAGTTGGGACGACCGCGGTTTCATGTTCGCGTGGACGTGTACCTAGATGGGGCACAGGCAGCACAGCTTCAATATTCCAGTTGATTTCCTGCTGTTCGTCGGAGCCGGAGCCGGGGTCAAGAATGCAGGGAGAGAGGCCAAGGAAAACCCAAGCAAAGCAAGCAAAAGAACTAGGAGAAGGAAGAAGAAGCTATGATGGAGATAACATTTGGGGTCCTGTCTTTTAGGTCCTGCATTTAACTATCCCTGTCCGTTGTTGGCTGCGTCAAAGCGCCACTAACCCGCTTCCCCTCTTTCTCCTACTCGCTTCTCTTTTTCCAAGCGCTTTTATTTATTCTCAACGCTCACGCTCCCAGTTCTCCCCTCTCGTCACCTTGTTTCTCCTTGGCTAGCCGAATTTTCTTGTTCGCCTTTGCTGCTCTTCCTCGCCCCTTTCCCTCTTCTTGCGACAAGCTTAAACTCAAAATAGTAGCAGCCCAGACACCGCCAGCTCACCTGAGTTGGATGTTTTACGCAAGGAAGAGGCGTTTCCTTCTCTTGGTGAGAAAGGAGAAACGGCCTCCCGTCTCTCTTTGCCTTTGTTTCTCTTCCCCTACCTACCCTCCTACCCTATGTCCGCCTCAACAAGTTCGCCCAGTTGGTTTCTGACTACGCCACATGCACCGTATTGCACATGACATGACACAAATAGTATACTATACACCTCCTCCGCGCCTCCTTGCTGATCCTCAGCTCTGTCGTAGCATTGTGGAGAGGGTGAGATTGTTGCTTACTCACATGAACATGCTTTCATTGCATGCATGCATATGCGCAGCAAAAAAAAAGGCTGAACCAAAAGCGGCGTTAGCCCGAATCTTTTGGACATGAGGGAGGGTAAGCGCGTTGAAAGATGGTAACGAGAACAATGAGAAATCTAAAAATAGGAACAAAATCTGATCAAGGTAATCAACAAGGCCCGTAAGCACGCCATTGTTGATGTGGTGTCTTTCTAGAGCCGGGCGAGGTCAAATGATGGCTTTTCGAGGGAGATTTGGCTTGTAAATGCACCGCTGCTTGAAGGCTAACTGACGGTGATCAATAAGGTGTGGGTGTTGCTGCAGATTTTAGGCTTTCAGCTCGCGAGCGCTATCTAGAGTAAAACTAAATTTAGAACTTGATAGATGTGCTGCATGTATACAAAAATGATCGGGACGATTTGGGGTTTTCGTGCCATCATCCGTTTGGTAGCATATGAGTGGGTGGCTATACAGGGTGGGGGATAGGGGAAATATACTGTCTTCTAGTAACAAGCGCAGTGGCCCGTCGCAGACTGTTTGCAGGCTTTCCTGGTAGTGACGTCTCTGCCAGGGACTGAACCGTTTGAAATATCTTAGGCTTTGGACTAGCTTAGGGTTAGAAGAACGACTGATGATTTAACACTGAGCTGCAGCTTGGATTTATGCAATTTACTGGGCCCGCTAATAAAAGTATTCCAATAAGGAGTTGAAATATGCAACATGACATAATTTGCAATGGATAAACACCCATATTTTGCTTCTGCCGTGGTAGAGTTCTTATGAGCTGTGGAAGCTATTATCTCTTAGAACTATAACCGCCCGCTCATTTGACGGCTGAGTTTTCTTCGGGGCTGGCTGGTATGTTAAGTGATGCAGGGAAATAGATCGGCAGGTATAGGGAGATCAACGCCTTTTTTCTTTTAGAAGTGTCGATAAGTTCATTGCTGGATATCCCTGTGTCTTGAAACTGGGAGAGATCTGGCTGGCTTGTTTAGTGCTTACATGGGACGGGTAGTGCTTGACCTCCGACGCTTTAGCTCTAAGAGAAGTTTTGACTGGAGTCTGCCGGGGGCTACCCTGGCGCTGTGCAAGATGCTTGGAGGGCTGTTCTTAAGCCACTCATCAAATGTCTCATGGTTTGTCCCGAGGCGAGCCGTATTGCTGTTCAAGTTCCAATCTTTAGCTGGTGATGGAGATCTATTCAGCGAAGCTTTTTTCATAGCTGAATATAGGATGATAGACCTAGCAGTGCCGCATTGCAGAGAGGACGGCGCCCAAGCTACTGTCTGCCTTCCTTGCTAGCTGCACTCCTTTCAATGGAGGCATGAGTCTCAGTCTAGAGAGCTAATATGGCACCATTTCAGTTACTCGTTCAAATCTTGATACGGATTTTACTCAAGTCTTGGTGATTAGACGGCGTGCTGCGTCTAGATTTTATTGCTTCGTAGGCGGCTTCTATTGTTTGGTTGAGAGCAAGCCAATGTCGTTTATATATCTATTTGCACACGTTCTCAATTTTGGGCTCTACAAGGGCTGTAGAGTATGTGCATGTGCCTTATGGTGAGAATTGCCACATTATCTTCATAGCGGATTTGCTTCTCGATGCTGACGGGCAGCAAAACAACCGAGGTTATTGATGAGCCCCTGGGGACTCTGCTGATTTCTTTGATTGCTGACTTGGAGATGACGTTCTGATGGAAACAACTGAGCTGGCTTGCCTCCATGGGAGGAGGGGACAATCCTGCTGGCGGAGCTAGTATTGAAGATGGTCAAGCCCCCCTTTCACGTCATCGTGGAAATGGGTTGATACTAGTCGCTATTAGCGTTGTGAGTTACACAGGATATTTCGGTTTGTGGTGCATATATTTGGTCGGGCATTGAACAGCTGAGGGCGCCGCCGGAAAGCATGCTGGAGTGCAAAATAAACGAGCCTTGTAGTAAGAAGAAGTTTTCTGCCTTTCCTTAGACATGACGGGAAAGTAATAGGGCACGATGAATTAGAGAGGGATGTGTCCTAGTCAAGTTTCGGATGTCAACCCATTTAGAGAGTGACGCATAGAGTATACTGGACAGCGATGAATTCCTTGACTTTGTTTCAGAGAGCTTCTGAGATGGCCATTGCGACTCTGTTGACGCTGAGCGTCAAGAGTCACGGTGACAGTAAGATTCCGCGGGGGATTGGAATGATTTTGTGTGTCTTGCACTGCCTTTCAACCGGAACTGTGTTTTTGGTAGTGGGAATGAGGGTAGCTTGATGTGCGTATATTTTGCATTTAGAGGTAATGTGCGATTTTAGCTGATGTATCAAAAATCTGTCCATATTTCCCGCCATTAATTGGTGAGTTTCTTCTCACTTTAAACCTCTTGAATATTGACATCGTCAACTTCATTGATGGAAGGTTGGACAGACCGATGGGTTTTTTCACTTCACCATCAAGGCACTAACCCGCACGAAATAGAGCCTAGCGACTCCATTCCCTTACATGTTGATCGTTGACTTATCTGGCCTCGCAAGACCTAAATCATATCAGCTATGAGACGCCCTTCAATAGCTTGTTTCATCCCATTTTTGGATTTTCGCACAACTCCTTTATGCTACCTCAACTCGAGATCAGATTATGTCACCGAACATAATCTTTGCAGCGCTGGTGGTGATCGGATATCCTTTATGGGGAGCATTGGCTCATGAGTATGGTTTTCGAAGTAACATTATGGAACTTGGTGCGGAAAAGTGCCAGCTTGATAGGAGTATTAGACGACGATGGGAAAGGGCCGGGCTAATTGCTCTCCATTAAATGTCACTCCATCCATGTCTGTATCCTCACTCTAGTAGAGAGGCTCGTTTCTGGCTGCACGTCTGGTTTGGTGGATGTTTCAGAAGATTGCGAGAAGCTCGTCGTTACACGACTTACTGACTCTATTTGAGCTATAGCGGCCCATTGGTATGGAGTAAGAGTGGGAAAGCGCCTCGGGAAAGCCCCCGAGGTATTGGATCACATTCGTCATTGACATTAGTATGAGCATTGGAGGTCTTGGCGGATTTGCCACAGAGCTCACCCTCTCCCTTAGACTCAATACTAACATGCCATCAGGAGCTCCTAGGACAACCCATCCTAAGATCTTTCTTCGATGTTTACTTGGCCTGGAGATGCTGTGCTAGAGACTATGGGTGTCTGCTAGAAGTATTTCCATGAAACCACGACGATGGTTTCTTGTGGTTAGGCTGTTTATCCTAACCGACTTTGCAGGCGCTTCGCTCAACCCTCCATGGCCGACATCTACAAGATGAAAAGCAGCTGCACTGATTGTTGTATTCCTTCTGGCTTCCATGCGGTTAGTACCATCCCTGGAACTTTTGTGAAGAAAAGCAAAGTCAAGAACCTTAGCTCGGTTACATCCTTGCACAGAACAAAAGGCATCCCTCACTATACGCACATCGTAGACCTCACCACTAATCCCATGAGCTTGAGCAAAAGGAATAATGGCGATACTGAGCCAGGCTTTATGTGCTATCGGCAATAGTGTTCGCTTCTCATGAAGGACATGATATAGTACATCCTGTTTTGAGATAACTATAATATAGATATCGTATCGTGGGTTTGCATACCAGCGAGCTAGTGCGGCCTATCCTTATTATAAGCCGGCTTAGTGCTGTCACAGTACTGAGGCCATGCCAGCCTAACGCTATGCTGGTCCAAGAAAGCCCTACTTCCCTAGTAGTCGGGCAACGCCTTTCTTCCATGGCCAGCCAATCATTAACACTTATGGCACTGCAAGCTGTTTTCACGTGACTAATATTTTGGGGGAGAATCGAGTTTGTTGGGCATCATTCGTCCCATGCGGTATATCCTGCTCGGATTTGCTATATTTGCTGTGAGCACCTGTTAGCTCAATGGCAATGACGCGGCAAATGGCGTGAGCTTCGGACTAACTTGTCTTATCTGTTGGAATATTTCACTTCTTTATTGTCTTCCTTGGTTTTCAGAGTTTGGCCAAGATAGTATGGACTCGGCTATACAACCCGCTGGGCCGTTTAGGATCCTGTCTTTTGGTATGTTCCTCTGCTTGGAAACAATGCTGTCTTGGCGCTAACCATTGCAGATGGCGGGGGTGTCCGCGGGTTATCTAGCCTTTTGATTCTTGAAAGAATCATGGAGCGTATCAAAGAATCAGAGGGCCTGTCTCAAATACCTAGGCCATGTGAGACCTTCGACCTGATCGGCGGTACGAGCACTGGAGGGCAAGACTTTCACTATATCAGCGCAGGATTACAGGACATGTTGTTAATAGCGTTTGTGTAGAATTATCGCCATCATGCTTGGCCGACTGGGAATGACAGTCGACCAGTGCATACGAACGTATAAAAGTCTTGCCGAAACGGCTTTCACCCCGAAATGGCCGGGGCTAGCTCGAGCAGCACGATCGAGCTTGTTCTCAGCTACAAAGTTGGAGAGTGCCATCAAACAGGCCATTCGAGCGAACTGTCCCGAGCCAGAATGTGTAGCGCATCGGAAAACCAACAGACCTACAACAGAAAATTGCCCACATGAAGACCTACAGTTCTACGACAAGTCATGCACCAAAACGTGAGTCCTGTGCATATGCATCTAGTGACTCATATATATAGTAACAGCCATTCCATCATATAGCGTAATATTGGCTATTACTACAGTCAATGTTGAAGCATTGCCGACTCTTTTCACAACATACGACTCATCTACGAGCCTTTCTGGGTGCGGGATTTGGGAAGTGGCCAGAGCTACTTCTGCAGCTATTGCACTTTTCAAGCCAATAAAAGTTGGCCGCGATGAAGTTGAATTCGTCGATGCTGGTTTTGGCCACAATAACCCATGTGAGACACTTATCGCGGAGGCCGAGGCAAAGTTCCCGGGCCGGGATATGCTAATTCTCAGCATTGGCACGGGTCTTGGCGACGTTGTTGAGATTAAAGATACAGGAAAGTCTGTTCTCAAAGCGCTAAAAGGGTTGGCTGCCAGCTCCAACGCTACTGCCTTGCGACTTAGAGATAGGTATAGTGGTACTGGTCAATACTTCAGATTCAATGTCGAGAGTGGCCTGAAGGATGTCACCCTTTCAGACTGGAAGCAGACAAGCAACATTTCGTCACACACGATCAATTACCTAGAGGAAAACAAAGCCGCTATAATGGAGTTTGTTAGTGTCATCACTAGGCGCGGTGTAACCAAAGCCTCAGCACAGCCACTGGAACTAGAGCACACTACCAAGGTTTTGGGACAATCTGTGGAACTGGATGGTTAGTGTGTCAATATACCCTAATATAGTTGCTGAGCTAACCTTTCGGCTCATAGGCCACCGACCTGTTCATTGTATCCCATTCTATGAAAATCCCTATTTCGTCGGACGCCAGAAAATCCTCGACACACTGAACGACAAGCTGTTCACTCAGGCTGGCTTCCAGCAGGTTGCCCTAGTGGGTTTAGGCGGCATGGGTAAAACCCAGGTAGCCTTGAAACTCGCATACATGGCAAAGAAACACAAGCCCGACTATTCTGTCTTTTGGATTACTGCTGCTAGCATGGCCAGGTTTGATGATGCTTGTAAGAAGCTTGTCGAGGAGCTGGACATCAGCAAGACTGATGATGAAGACCCAAAGATCCTCGTGAAGCATTACATGGAATCGAGAAAGGCTGGAAACTGGCTTCTTGTCCTTGATAACATTGATGAAATTGATATCTTTGGTGCTCCGAATACCTCAGCTGGGGCTGGAATCCATTCCTTTCTCCCAAGGAGTGAGAGAGGGCGAATTCTGCTAACGACGCGATCAAACGAGGTTGCCTGGCAGATCATTAAGATGAGAACTGGCATCATAGAGCTTGAAACTATGTCCTCTCAAGAATTAACGACGATCTTGGGTCGGGGTGTCGAGGATCTTGATGACCAGGCCTTGATAAATGGGCTCCTCGAAGAACTCTGCTATCTTCCTTTGGCAGTTGCACAGGCAGCGGACTACATGTTCATGAAGAGTATTTCTGTCTTTGATTATCTTGAACTCCTAAGGTATACACAGAAGGACAAGATTCAGCTGCTAGGAGATAGACACTCTGATGAAACTCATCATGACCGCTCCCAAGGCGCTGTGGCTACTACTTGGCTCATTACATTTGAGCAAATCCGGAGAGCCTCTCAGCCAGCAGTAGCTTTACTTCATTTTATCGCACAAATCGATCCGAAAGCTATTCCCCAATCTATTTTCCCGGAATTCGAAACCAAGAAAACCTTGGCGGATGCTGTCGGAATGCTACTGGGATATGGCTTCCTTCGCAGACAACAAACCCCTGGGCTATTCGATATGCATAGTCTTGTGCACCTTACAACTCAACTGTGGTGTGAGGGCTTAAAGAACAGAGAAGAACAATGGCTAGATGCTCTCGAGCATGTCACTCAAGTTTTCCCAGATGACGAATGGGAAAACCGAAACCTTTGGCGGCAATACTTGCCCCATGCACGACGCATTATCAGCACGGGAAAAGCCAAGTCGGCAGATGCTTCAGACTTGGCGTTTAAAGTAGGCAAATGCCTGCTAAAGGACGATTATACTCAAGAGTCTGTCATCATGAACGAGTATGTAGTAGCTATGGAGGAGAAGGCTCTAGTAGTTGATCATCCTTCGCTTCTAGCATTTAAGCACAATCTGGCAGTGGCATATCTCAAAGATGGCCAAGTCGAAAAGGCCATTTCTGTGTTTGAGCATGTGCTGATGGCGGAAGAAAAGATTCTAACTGCTGATCATCCATATCTTCTAACATCACAACATGAGCTTGCACGAGCATATCTTGATAATGGCCAGACTGAGAAGGCAATTTCCATACTGGAGTATGTAGTTGAGATGAGAGAGGAGACCCTAGAAGCTGATGACTCGGAACTTCTGATGTCTCAGCACGAGCTTGCGGTTGCACACCTTAACAATAGCCAGGTTGAGAAGGCAATTCCCATGTTTGAACATGTGCTGGTGATGCAAGAGAAGACTCTAGCAGCTGATCATCCTTCCTTTCTAGCATCTCAACATAATCTCGCAGTGGCATATCTCAAAAATGACCAAACCAAGGAGGCGCTTTCCACGCTTGAGCGTCTGTTAGCGGTGGAACAGAAGACGTTGGGCGCCGACCACCCTTTATTTCTGGCAACCCAACATGAGCTCGCCAGGGTATATCTTTCTAGTGGCCATGTTGCGAAGGCTGTTTCCATGTTCGAGTGTCTGTTATTGATGCAAGAGAAAGCTCTAGCAGCTGATCATCCCTCACTTCTGACATCCAAACACAATCTTGCAGGGGCTTATCTTGACAATGACCAGGTCGAGAAGGCAGTCTCCATGCTTGAGCACGTAGTAGAACTGAGGCAGAGGGCTCTAGCAGCCGATCATCCAAAACTCCTAACATCTCAACATGAACTTGCAAGAGCGTATCTTGTCGACGGCCAAGTCGAAAAGGCGATTTCTATGTTCGAGCGTCTGTTATTGGTGGAAGAGAGGACTTTAGAGGCTGACCATCCATCGCTTCTAGAATCTCAGCATGAGCTTGCAAGAATATATCTCGATAATGGCCAGACCGAGAAGGCAGTTCCCATGTTTGAGTACGTAGTGGCGATGAGGGAGAAGGCTCTAGCAGCCGATCATCCTTCGCTTCTCGCATCTCAATATGAGCTTGGGAGAGCATATAATACAAATACCTAGGCTCATGCTGCAGTTGAACTCCTCCAACATTTCGTTAAGTTAGAAGCTCTATACTTTTCCAAGGACATGTATGTACCTCACTGGTCAACTCGCCACAGCTGCATATACTAACACGCGACTCATGATTATTTTCACACTTTAGTTTATTGGACTTCTTATACTGCTTCTGGAAATCCGTGAATGCTTGCTATAAGAAAAAAGAACAGAAAAAAGTCCCAACCTTTTAAGAAAAAAAAACGCCTTTACACAATGCTTCACAATGCTTTAGCAGTCAGCCGTCCCTTCTTTACATCTCCCCCTCTCACCTACAGCCGGACTTCCACCTCCCCCATGCACAAACTATGCGCAATATATCTTGATCCTTACCAATCCTTCAACGATCTTAAATTCACATAGATGGCGACCCTGCGCCCATACCTCCTACAGACGATGGCGTAGGCGCGGAAAACCCGCCAAAGCCACCGACTTCTTGCGGACCGTCATTCTTGATCGTGCCGTTGAGCAACGGGCATAGCTTTTTGTTTGTCTTGATGTGCCCAACCTGGCCGCAATTGGCGCACTTGCGCGTTGTCCCCGTGACAGACTTAATATCCACGGTGGTGGCAGCTGCTCCGGCCGCGCCGTTGCTTCCAGTGGCACCAACACCGCCCGGTGTGCTAGCTCCCGGGAGGATGGCCCCAGAAATGAGTGTCGAAGGTGAGGGACCAGTTGCACTGGCGGGTGTGCCAGGCTCGGGCGAGAAGGACTCCATAACCCCCCCGGACCCGACACGACGGTGTAACTCTTTTTGTTTTTCGCGAGTCTTGCGACGTTCCCGGTTTTTCTTGAGGCGAGCGAGCTCCTCTTCAACCCTATTTACGAGTAAAAACTGTGTTAGTAAATGTAGTGCTAACCACGTCTGTGTAAAGTGTGTACAGGGATAGCAGCAAAAAAGGAGAGGGGACTAGCACATACTTTTTAATGCCTAGCCGGTCACGATCAGCATTGCCTGTGGGCAGGATATCATAAAGGCTAAATGACAAGTTAGCAGGGAACATGGGAAGGTAGATGTAGAAATCTCAAAGGGAGTTGCAAACACAGATACGTACTTGGTTGGGTTGATGTCTGCCTCGTCGCGGCGCTTTAGATAATGCGCAATCACAACCGGGTCCTCAACAACTTCTTCAACTACACCAACCGACCCATCCGGCTGACGGACTTGGCGCGTGATGCGCAGCTTCTTCTTACTGATCGCACGGCTTGCCGAGGTAAAACCGCTAATCTGGCTGAACCCATCTTCAGCCATAGGCGTTTGGCCATGGCCAGCAGCAGCCGCTGCAGAGGGATGGCCACTAAAGCGGTCGTCCTCATCAGCTGTGTGCAAAACGTCGTTATCGTCATGCAACTGCGGGTCCGATAGTGTAGACCGCTGTTTTTCCCAAATCTCGCTGATACCGTCACGATACATGGCTTCCTGTCGTTTGACGTTGTAGGCATGGCCATTGTTCTCGCGCTTTTGGCGTTCCATGGCGTCGGCAGAGGTAGCAAGCGGGCCTTGCACGGCTTCGATATAGCCGCCCTTCATGGATGTACGGATAAAACTAAAGCCCAGCCCGTGGCCTGTTGGATCGCCCTCACCGTGTAGCTGCAACATGGCTTTGCCGGCACAAGCGTCTATGAAGGCCTTACTAGTCTTCCACGGTGCCATTTTGTCTGCTAGGGCCTCTTCAGCCTTTTCCTGATTCTTCTTGGAGCCTTTGGCTTTGTGGCCGCCTTCATCCTCATCATCCGACTCTTCGTCGTCCAACACCGCATTTTTGGGATCGAAACCCGCGTCCTCCAGCATCTTTAGACCAAGAGCCATGCCGTCAATGAGGCAAGTGTCCTCTGGCTTAATCATGGCGCGGATGCGCTCCTCATCCATCAGAACCTCGCCATCGCGCAGTTTCCATTGACCCTTCTCGGACTTGGCATATGCAAGGAACTCCTTGAGCTTCTGGCGGTTCTGTGCGTCAGTGCTGTCGGCAATGTGCCTTGTAATATCAGACAAATTGACCAAATGACTCGGATCCTTGTGCATTAACCGGTAGCTGATCATTTTTATACGATTCTTGCTAGCATTAGTGACCTTGCGACTATGCGGGCCGGGCACCTCGACAGATGGAAATGTCTGGCCAACGACAAAAATGTGGTCAATGTTGCGCAGATACCATTTAGAGCCGCTGAGTCCAGTACTAGAGCGGCCTAGTAAGAAATCGCCGGTGCGCACCTTGTGCTTGAACAGCGGGGCACGATACATTTGGTTGTGAAATGTAGGCACAATCTGGCCAGGATTGACAGTGCCAAAAATCGAGAAAGGGGAACGGTCCTCAGGCAGCAAGACATGGGTCTCGCCGACTTCTAGTTTTTCGGGCATCTTTTCGTCTGTCGCGTCAATCTTTCGGTAGTAATTGATGACACGATTGGCCATGCCAAATTTGGACAGCACGGTTGGTACACGCTCACAGTACTCGAACAAGATTGCGGATGAATTATCGTTAAGAGATAAGTCTTTGGTTTCGCGAAAGACCTCGTGGGCCTTGCCTTTAGTGAGCTTTTTCTTAATATGACCGCGGCGGTGGAATTCTATATCGCGGTTGACAAACTGGCGTGTTCGTAACGGTGGCCGATGATACCGGTCGGGGGTTTCTTCCAGCTTGACCTTGTAGTATGGCCATGCTAGCTTGAGAGCAGGCAAACTATGCTCAACATTGATGTTTCCAAGGGTGGCACGAACTTTGTGCTTGTGGTTTTCTTTAAGCATTTCGTAGGCGTCGTCGTTGGCAATATTGAAACGGCTCTTGGTTAGGCGACCAAGGTTGCCGGTAGCAATGCGTTTATTGGATGCCTCGATCTTTTGACGCTTGGCGAGGACCTCGACTGACACCTCTTCAAGATGCAGATGAGGGTCTGTGAAATCGACATAAACGCGCTTGCCCAGCCGTTTTGTGTGGTTCTCAAAGTCGTCAAAGCCCGGAGCAGTGTAACGAGGGATGTCAGGCAGTCGTGTATCAATAACACGTGGTTTCTTTTTAGGCCGTTCATTGTCGACGTCCTTGAAAATAGCATCCCATTCGTCGTCGCCTTCACCGTCAGTATCATTTCCCACTGTTGACTGCTTAGTTTTGGAAATTTCCATCGTATCAGCTTCAGTAGCGGTAATGAGACGTTCCGCGGACTCGATATCAGCAGAGAAATCAAAGCACACAGTCGCAATATCCTGAAGGGTGAAACCACCAATAGGATCGTCGTCTTCATCATTGTCGAGGTTAATTTCGTTGTCGGTAGTTGCTTGACGGGCCTCTTTCGCAAGACCGAGCTGTACAAAGTGAGAATTATTAGGGTCGTAAGCTTTGCGACGGTTGTTATCAGGGAGGCGAAAAATCTTTTCTTGATCAGGGGCAATATCCAGTGAAAGCTTTGATGTGATGAGCGGCTTCATTTTGCGCAAGGGTTTCTTGGGGATGTACTTGGACGGCTTCGGTGGTAGTAGTGAGTTCCATTCTAGCACAACGCCTTGCTTGAAATCAGGCCATTTTTGTTTGAGCAACTCTTCAGCCGATTCTATAGCTGGCGGAATATCAGGGTCCTGGTTGGTCTGGCCGGTGGCTAGCATGTCAAAGTCTTCGGTGTCGGTGCCTTGAAAGGGCGGATCGCGAAAGCTGGACTCTGGGACAATGGCAGGATCAACAGCCGTTGTCGGCTCGGGAGCCGGATTGCCCTCGGCCGGCTCTTCTGGGGTCTCCGGGCCAAAGAGATTACCAAACGGTGAAGAGTCTCTTTCGCCAAACAGATCGTCAGCATCAAAATCGTTGTCGTTTGTACCGTCGTTGTTGGGGTTTCTGGGGGCGCTATCGTCCGTTAAATCAGGAGCCTCAGCGGAGGAGTCGACCAAGGAGCCGGCAGTCGTGGTGGGAGCGGCGGCAGCAGTTGGTATCTCTTCATCTGGTAGGTCATCGTCGTCCGAAATGTCGCCATAGTCCATGGCATCATCGGCCTTTCCAGACTGGTCAATAGTCTCATTGGTCAGGAAGGCATTGAGGTCGTTGTCGGGGTCCTCTGCGCCCTTGAGGAAATTGCGAATCGCATCTTCGTCGGCAGCGTCTTGTTTCTGCCAGAACTCCTCATCCACGTCATCTGGTGCAGGCGGTTGTGATTGGGGCGTCGTCGCGCTGGGATCTGAGGAGGGCATTTTGGCGGGTAGAATTAAAATAAATAAGAAAAGAAAGAGTGTATGAAGAAAGGAGAAAAACAAAAAGAAGAAGATAGAAGGCGCAAGAGAGGAGATAACGAAACCGCCATAGAAACACAGGCGCGTCGTCTGCCTGTCGACAAGAGTCACTTCAATCCGTTGTGCGCTTTTCTTGAGCAGAGATTTCGCAGCAATCGGGATCAGCCAAGCATCAGACTAAATTACAAGAAAAGGTGACAGACAAAGCAAGAAAAACATCGCCAAAGTAATCAAATCGTCTCTCAATCTTTCCAGCTAGACGTGTTGATGGCACGGGTCCTGGTAGGGCTGTTCATTACATAATCAGTATCGGTTACACCCCTGCTTTGGCTAGAATGCAACCCCCTTTTTTTTCTCAACCTTCTACTAATATGCCTATTTATATTCTTTGATGCTTGTCTACTACCATCTCACAACAAGACGTCAGAGTGCTTTAGGCGGTTTGCAGTGACCAAAGCGTATAGATTCCCGGCATCTCTTATGGCTTTTAAAGTTCCACAGCAAAGCTAGGGGGATTCTCTATCCAGCGGGCCAAGGCCGGGGCTGTCGAGTTATCAATGACCGAATCAAAAAGGAAGAGAAGGATAGAAGCACCTATCAGGGTGGAAGAAGGGGAGACGCCAGGGTGCAGAACCACCGCTTTTAACTCAGACAGCACAACTTTTATTTCTTACAGCTCCCGCTAACAACTAGGGTGTTTGTCACTTCATTTTCCTTCATTGATTAGTACAGCCATCGAGCTTTGCCGCTGATTTGTCGTTTACCTTCTTCTATAGCTTATATTCTGCTATTTGCTGCTGTTTTTCATCCTTTCGTACTTTTTGTCCCTTTTGTCACCCTGCTGAAGGGTTGGACTACCAGCTCATGAAGCCACACCCATTGAATACACATACTTGTCTGATGTCGTGTGACAAACTCGGGACTTATATATTTTATATTAAAAAGGTAAGACCAATATTAAACATTATCTTTAAAAAGGTCGCAAATCACGCTTTGAGCGCGCTGCATGAAGAAAAAGAACACCGGTGGCTATTATCGAAGCCTCCGTGTATCATCTAACTGACTGTCAACCTCTCAAAGGGTGGGAATTGAAAGACAAGACCTGACGGCTTTGTGCATATGGGTTTACAACTATCCTACGATAGGAGATGACGACTAGGCACTTGTCTTAATGAAATACGCCGATCAGATCAACATTTTCTCTGCCGGTAATTCTATGCTTCATTGTCTATCTAGCCAATGCCATTGTCATATGCCCCCATTGATTAACTATGCAACCATGTATGACGCTGTAAACTGTGTTCTTTTGGTCCAAAGGCCATCAGTTGTCAATTCTCCCATGGCTATGCTTAGAATCACCAACTACCAGAGCTTTCTTTCTCATTTGCACCGCATGCCTAAGCATGGAGATGCCGTTTTCAATCTCGTCATGATCAAGGTATGCCGCTGCAAGTGCATGTTGAGCTGCCAGAAGCAATGGATGATTAGCTGTTGGTGTACTGTTTCCCTTGGCTACTGCATGCTTAAATGTTGGAATTGACTTCTCTACTTAACCACCGTTAAGATATGCTGTTGCAAGTACACGTTGAGATGTCCAGACCTCAACATTGCCGTCTCCTCGGCCTTTCCTTTTCTTTTATTCCACATGCTCAAGCATTGGGATTGCTTTTTCGACCTGATCATCATAAGGTATGCTGCAGCAAACCCATGTTGAGGGACTAAAAGCCTGGCCTACTAGCTACTAGAGCGTTCTTCTTCATCGATACTACGTGCTCATGAATCGAAATTGCCGTTTCTGCCTGGTTATCAAAACATCTCGTTGCAGGTGTACCTTGAGATCCATCGTCTAGCGTGGAGAGGGCTTCTAAGCTGCTAACAGAAGGGCTAGAGATCTCCTGGAAGGATGGAGAATGAGTAGGTAGATAGATGGTCTATGCATGGGAACGTCAGCTCAGTGACTACAGCATGGCTTTCAATTATACTAACTAACCATACTGTTCATCAACCTGTTTTGAGATATGAGGGGTAGTCGGTCTCATTGTGACTCCAGAAAAGTCTATGATAGGGCATTCGTTTTCTTTTGGATAGCTGATGGTATGTGATGATATTTCACTTGTCTGCTTATAGTTCATAGTGGAAGTGTTCTTTAGGCTGCTTCAACATTGGACCTTAAATATTTACGAGCGCCGCCATACTTGCTTTTAAGTCGCATATAGGTAGCTTTTGAACTGCTCGCTACTTTGCTTGATGCTTACTGCTGGTGGAGGGCTTTTTATCTTGGGGGAAATCCACAACACTAAGAATGGACCTCACGATAGTAATATCGAGCTTCAAGTAGCTCTATTTGATCCTGTTTGTACTAAGCTATGGTTGATGACATAAGCAGCGATTCAATATTAGCGCAAGAAACTTTCGCTCTGCATAGCGCACCGATCAACATAATAGACGCTATATATCCTGTTCATGTACTTGTAAACTTGCTCACGATCCTTGTTTGATGTTAACGTTTTATAGCTACTTACAAACCCTGCTTGAAACAGACTACGATGAACATCGAGCAAGGGATAAGGGGGACGATGCAAGGTTCAGGGGCTTTTCGCCAAGAAATGTCGCCATCACAAGCTGGTAGGGGTTGTGGTTTAGAGAAAAACAGAAGTGAGGTTAGCCATTGAGGGGGGAGTTATCAGTCAAGTTTAGATTGGAAGTCAGTAGTTCTTCAAGGAATAGACATTCACTACTTTGAAAGCTCTGTAATTGGCTAAAAACTTGCATGGCGAAAGAAATTTTGTGGGGTTATAAATGGTGTATAGCCTATTGGTTAAGAGGCGCTAGATGAGGGATGGAGATAATCAAGATAGGAAGAGAGTCATAGAAAAGAACAAATTTAGAGATGTATAGAAAGCAGCTGAAAATATAGCAGTAATAATAATGAAAGACGTACCTCATGAATACTCACCACTCCGCAAGCTGGTCTCGTCCTTCGACCCATATTAAGCTTCTATACTACCCTGCTAAGTGCCGACTGCCGAGGCTGGCTTAGTGGCCAAGAGGCCCTTGACCAAATGAAATTTATAGGGAACGGGCGCTAAAGAAATAGAAAAAAAAAGAAATACTCTTCTTTTCTCTTTCTTTTCGTCCGCTTTGATACACCTCTTCTTTCCTTGATACACCTCCTATTTCGTCCCTTTATTTACTTCATTCTCGTCTCTCTGGCCAATTCGCTTCCTTATTCTTTGCCCTCTTCCTCACATACACAAACACCATGTCCTTTTCTAGCCTTGTGCAAGATCTCGCTCTCCGCGACTCCGGCATCTCCCGCCGCAGAACCGATCACTCCAGCTCAGCTTCAACAGTCGATGACCGCTCGAACATATCACGGCCGTCATACACTAGCACTGCTGCTACTACTGTCAGCATCTCCGGTGACATTGCCAGCCAGCTGCATGGAGGATACTACCACCCGCTGGCCCGGAGCTGGCAGGCGGAGCATCAATTGACCAAGGTAAGATGGGCCTTGCGCTTCCACAACTTGTACACACACCCTTGCTCACCGCTAATCGTTTCTCTTCCCTAGGATATGCTTATTTACCCCATCTTTGTTACCGATAATGACGATGAGGAAACTCCCATCTCTTCCCTCCCTAACCAGTCCCGTGTTGGCCTTAACCGCCTCGTGCCTCTCCTCGAGCCTCTCGTGCACAAGGGCCTCAAGTCTGTTATCCTATTCGGCGTGCCCCTGCGTCCTGGCTCCAAAGACGCCCTAGGCACATCAGCCGATGACCCGGAAGGCCCTGTGATTCGCGCTATTCGTCTACTACGGCAGCGCTTTCCGCACCTGTACATCTGTGCCGATGTGTGTCTCTGCGAGTACACGTCACACGGTCACTGTGGTATCTTGCGTGAAGATGGCTCTCTCAACAATGAGCTGTCGGTCCACCGCATCTCTGATGTCGCTGTTGCTTACGCTATGGCTGGTGCTCACTGCGTTGCCCCTTCCGATATGAACGATGGTCGCATTAAGGCCATTAAGCTGAAGTTAATTGAGCAGGGCATTTCCCATCGTGTCACCCTCATGTCATACGCGGCCAAGTTTGCTGGCGCACTTTACGGGCCCTTCCGCGATGCTGCTGGCTCCTGTCCCTCGTTTGGCGATCGTCGTTGCTACCAGTTGCCATCGGGTGGTCGCGGTCTGGCTCGCCGTGCTATCGTACGTGACATTACAGAGGGTGCTGACATTATAATGGTTAAGCCTGCCGGCCAGTACTTGGATATCATCCGCGATGCCAAGGCTCTAGCATCAGACATGCCAGTGGCTGCATACCAAGTCAGTGGCGAGTTTGCTATGATTCACGCGGGTGCCAAGGCGGGCGTTTTCAACCTCAAGGACATGATTTTTGAGTCAACTGAGTCAATTCTACGGGCTGGTGCAACAATTGTCATCTCGTACTTTACGCCCGAGCTGCTAGACTGGCTGTAAACTGGCCGTGAAGTCAAAATTTGTCTAGTGCTTTGGTAGACGAAAGCGGGTGCTATGTGAGAGATGTCACTACATGGAATTGTTTGGAACTTGGCGTTACTGGGAAATGGTTTTCGTTTTTCTTTCTTGATTTTTATTTTGTATTACCTGCTTTTTTACGTCCTTGGAACACTAGCGTTGGTCCATTATATTATACACACTCTCCGCTTTGTACAACAGCTCCTTTTACTTCTATCTTCATGTGTGGAATAAACAAGATTTTGTATACAATTTTTTCTTGTCAGAGAAAAGTTGTGATTTGGGAAGCGTTATGTGGACGATAATATAACAATGTAACTACAATCTTCTTAACCCTTCAGGAATGCTATAGAACCAGGACTACTTTACACACGACCACCTATCATGCGCACCCAAATTTGTTGTGCGCTGATTTCCATACGTTCTCTGACTTCATTCCAATCCGTATTTTGCACTGAGCGCACGGCGTTCTGGAGTTCGCGGTTCCAGCGGTCTTTAGAGGCATCAACGATGTTAGCACGGGCAGCCGCCTCAATCTCGGCACGTGATGGGGGAGCAAGTCCCGGCACCGGATCCAGCGAGCTGGCCAGCTGCGCGTTATGTGAGCGCAGTATAAGTGATTGATATTCGCGGTTGCGCTGGTGCGTCAGGAGTGAGAAGTATACGAGGCCGAGCGTGACGGTTACGCCGCCAGCCTATATTCATGGAGAAAGGCAAATTAATATGGGTGAATAGAGAAAAGAAACACAAAGCCAAGTTAGATAGGAAGTACATACAAAACCAGAGTTGAAGCCCATAGTGTTAGCACAGGAACAAGCCCGGTAAATCAAGACCAAGATGCCGTAGATTAAGCGCAAAAACAACAGCTCAAAAGGAGGCCTAGCTGAAGATATAGTATTGGGCTGCTATTCAAAAGAGGGCAGTGGTTGATCGTCTAGTTGGGCCACTTCGTGTTGTTTTTCAGGACTGGTGCGGGGAGCTTGGCAAGCTTGAAGCTTCGGCATTGACCCGGATGAGGTTATCGCCAAGTGGGTGCTATTCTTCCAGGGCTAGGCAGAATTGACATCCTGCTCTACGATTTGTACACACTTAAGTGGAGCTTTTGGCCTAAATCGGCCATAAACAAGTGCGGATTTTGTCAAGCTGTAAATTTATACTGTTGAGAAAACTTCCACGGGGGTTCCGGTTAAAGTTCGGGTAAACAGATAAGACAGGTGTCTTATCTGAGAAGAAGTGGGAGAGCATAAATGGAAAGAGGAGTTGACAGAATTTTCATTTAGATTAATACAAAACTTAAGGACCAATTTTAACAGGTTATGAGCCTATACTGAATTACCTTCGGAGAACATTCGTATAGTGTTCTTGAAAGTACCTTAACGGAACTTGTTTTATATATTTGTTATTAATTTTACACGATAACCGAAAACGAATTAAATCGATCGAATTCCATCGATAATGCCGGTGATACTAGATGGTGACAACTGGAACGAGTGGGAGTCCAACTTTATCGTCCAACTCCAGAACGATGGGCTCCAGTATTTGTTGTCAGAGAATTCCATGGAAGGAGTGGAAAGGCATGACGCAGACCCGGATGCCGTAAAGAAGCACAAGGACGAGGACATGGCGAAACGTATCCTCGAACTTAGTTTGAACGAGAATTTTCGGCTTCTGGTCAAGGGAAAGAAAACACTTCTCGAAGCCTACGAGATGCTGAAGGAGGCATGTCCGGTTAGTGCAATCGACATGGTCTTTGAAGAAATGGAAAGTATCCTTCGTTCTCCGTTGAAGAAGGGTATGACCGTTTGGCAAAGCTGGATGTGCTTCAATGCCGTTTATTCCAGGAATAATGAGGATTGTAATATATCCGAAAAGGCGAAATTTAGGCACTTTGTGTTCATGCTTCCTCATGAGTACTGGCCGGTGGCCAAAGAATGGTACGGAAGTAAAGACCTTTCGGTGAAGCAGGCAATCGAGCAAATGGAGCGGATCCGGAAGGCTAAGAAGAACGATGGACGTGTGAGCTCGAATACCAAATCGAGACCGAAATGCTTCAACTGCGGAAAAGAGGGCCATCTGATGGCCGACTGTTGGTCAAAGAAAAAGAACAACACAAAGCAGAAGGCTAACCAAGCTACTGAGGACAAACCAAATAGTAAGTGCTCCCGATGCCTTAACTGGATCATCGATTCCGGATGCTCATGTCATATGACGAAAGAGCTAACAGTATTGAAGAATCCCGCGGAAACGCGGGAGACAGTTAGAATGGCGGACGGCAGTCGCATTGGGGCGTCTAAGGTTGGCAAGGTAGATTTCGGTATTGGTAATAAAAAGCTTGAGTTGTCCAAAGTTCTGTATGTGCCGAAATTGTCTGAAAACTTAATATCAGTAATGGCTCTGATGAGAGAAGGAAAATCCGTGTTGTTCAAGGACATGGAAGTCACGATTAGTGATGGAGAGGACGAGATCGTCATCCCATTACGAAAAGACGATACAGTCACTAGCGTATGTTTGCTAGCATATGATGAACTGCATCGGAGATTTGGTCACATTAGTGATAAGAGACTGAGGGCAATAAACTCGGAAAAAACGCCCCCAAGACCGCAGAATTACGCGTGTGAGCATTGCTCAAAAGGAAAAATGACACGAAGCCATGGAAGTTCATCAGTGTCGATGGCAGCAGAAGAGCCGCTTGACAGTGTGTCAATAGATGTATCTGGCCCGCATGAGACCGGAAGGAATGGTCATCGATGGTATGCGGTGATTGTCGATAATTTCTCAAGATACAAGTGGTTACTGCCACTGAAGAAGAAGAGCGATGTTCAGGGAGCCCTGGATCAGTGGAGAAAGGGCATTGAACTCAAGATGGGTAAAACCATTAAGAGGACAAGAAGTGATAATGCACCAGAACTGAAGCAGATATTCGAGAGATGGAGAAAGGATAATGGTACGGAGGCGACGTATACACTTCCAGATTCATCGAGCCAGAATGGTATCGCAGAAAGGGCGATAAGAACGGTCAATGACGGCGTTAGAACAATGCTGTCAGAAACAAACCTGGGAGAAAGATTTTGGGTTGAAGCTGCAAAGGCAACAACGTACATTTCCAACAGGACGTTGAGTACGCAAGGAGTACCATATACGCTTTTCTTTGGAATTGAGCCACGGACTGACCACATCAGAAGGTGGGGATGTCGAGCAATCAGACACTCGACGACATCTAAACATG